>JAJAGP010001751.1:63750-162573 GCA_025084515.1 Ancistrus triradiatus
GCTTGCCACCACGCCAGCGTCACCTACTCGCGTCACGATTCCACGCACCTGTTCCTCATTTTCCTCATCACACCTACACACTATTTAAACCGCACTCACCTCACTCTCACTGCGGATTATTGATGTTATGCCACCAACGCTTTCCCTACCAGTCGTGCCTCTACACACCGTCCCTCGTCTCGCGTTCCTACGCACTCCGTCCGTCCGTCCGTCCGTATTCCTCACATTCCCAGGTTTGTCACGTTTTGTTTCATGCCCGTTTTCGGCTCCGGCCTCGTTTCTGTTATCCACCCGTTTTCATTCCCCGCCTGTTCAGTTCGCTGTGTTTGTTTTCTGTTTGTTAATAAATCTCCCCTTTACTTTTGAACCTGCGTTCGTCTCCTGCTTCCCCTCCGGCTCACGCCGTTACAGTATGTGACTTTTACAAAGTGACTGTAACCCCAAATCTTGATGTATAACCCTGGAACAAGCTGACATCAGCATCAAATATACCTATGCAGTGACTGAAACCTAAAGACCTGGGGCCGTAGTCATAAAGATTCTAAGAATACTCCTAGAGAGCTCCTAACTTACCAAAGTTAAGCCAAAAACTTTTATCTCAATGAGGAGGTGGGGTTGATGCCATTGCTAGGTATGATGTATTTTTTGAACACTGTGATTGGCTGTCACCCCGTCACTCACTCTCTCTGTCTCTCACACACACAAACAAACTCTTAATTAGGGAAATACTGTATAGCCTATTAACAGGCATAGGCTATTTCTGTGTGTTTTACACTAATGCCACACACATGCCTTTATTTGCTTTATTTAATTAACAGTGTATTTACCATGCTGGTCATTTTTGTACCATACTTAATCTATTGGATATCCTATTAACTGGAGAAAATGTGGCTCCGCTCTTTTCAGGTATGATCGCTGCCATGTCTAATCTATTTACCTGGTGGTGTTGATTCATAGCTAACAAACATTTCGGGTGTTACACCATTGTTGCACTGAGTAGGAGATGTAAGCGCATCTCTAAAAGTCACCCACAAACTCAAAAATAATCCTTGTCCCTACTCCCTACTCCTAACACTTTTTCACCTTAGGGGCTATTTTAGGGGTTAAGATGCTTTTTGAATAACCTTAATCTCTTCTAGGATCTACTCTGAACTTTTAGAGGGAAACGCCCACAATTCTAAGATTTTTCTAGGAATTTCGTCCCTAGAATCTTTATGATTATGACCCCTGACGTACAACACTCTTACATACTCACGTCAACTTAAAAACCTACTGTATAACACTGCTACATAGTGACATCAACCTACCGTATGTTTTTTTTAGTAACTGTACTTGAGAAAATTCTGACTACTCTATCCACCTTTGCCTGGTACTTTAATACCAATTCTTGTTAAACGATCAGGACGGCTAAGGTTAATTAGGTATGTTCGTAGCCCCTTCAGAAAAACCTCCTGTTTTTGATCTTCGCAAATTATCATCAATCAACTGGTCATCATATCACGCTCGGCATGAAGAGAGTTACTCAAAATATAGAACTTAAACAACTTTTTTACTTATTAATTAATTTATTTTTCATAGGAAAATGCTCCATCTTTATACAAATCATCCTTCTCAGTAACTGTCACATCAGGGCACCCCTGGTACAGCACATGCCACAGGCCTCAGAACTTCTACAACAGAAGGCATTTCAGAGAAACCATTCACCCTTGTGCAACATAAGGCGTGTGCTCTAATCCTTCTCAGACTGAAGGTACTGATTCTTATTCCACCCTAGGCAAGCTCGTTTCTGTTGGCCCGGCTTCCTCCCAGGGGTTTCCTCTTTGTCTGAGGTGCTCCAGTCTCAGTACTCATCATGTTCTGGGGCTAGGTCTAACATTTGTTTGGAAATGTCCCAACCATTACACAAAGGTGAATGGTTTCTGGCTTAGTCATGTACTTTCAAAATTATTAGGATGCAAGTTTGTGCCGGATTAAGAGTGCCCCTTTTACAGTAAAAAAAAAAGGAACTTCTGACTGGCACGATAATTGACATCCCTTGTCTAGTAGTATATCCCTTGTTTATTTGTACACTCAAAGCCCATGACATCTAAGAATCAGAAGCCCCGGGTGAGGCATAACCTCAAGAACAGGCTGAACTGGAACTCAACCCTAGACAGGGATGAAATCCAGTGGGGTGTCAGCCAGTGTGGACAGCAAAACAGACCCCATGGTGGAAGCTGAGATGGAACCCGGTGGTGAGCCTAGAAATACAATTTAAACTTCACCTTGCAAGAGGTGGAATACAAACAAAAAACGTCACGCAGTGGTAGTAAACTGGATAGCAGGTCTGAGCTTTACTGATTTGAGTTCCTTTTTAAGCTGCTTTTTCAAATTGAGGACTCACCATCGCATTCCATCCTGGTTTTGTCTGTGGCCACAGGTGACCAGGAGTGCAGACAGTAGCACCAAAAAGCAATAGGGAGCATTGCATGTGCTTTTGATGTCATACCTGCTATTGCTACATTTCAAGGTTGACTATCTAACATCTGACCGTACAATCCCTTACAATTCATTTGACTTTTATTTCATTGCAGACAGTATGAACCCAAAATTTCAGGGGTTTTTTTCTGGTCAACTTTGTTACGATTCACCATAATTAAAAGCTGGTGAACCGTGAAAACAAAAGTAAAAGGGTTTTATGGACCCAGTATGCAGTTAGCTCCAGATGGAAACAGTGAACCAAAAGTCTAAATGAATAATGATGGAAATAAACCAAAAAAAAACAGATACAAGCTGCGCTTCTATCAGCTAGGGTTCAAACCCTGGTCGCTCACAACAGGTTACATTGCACTAACATCTCGCCACGAGCTGGCTGGATAGATGTGAGCTGAAAAGTAAGATAAAAAACAGAACCACTTCTTCATATATAAAATGAAAGGAGGCGAGGCCAGGCCATGTGCGTACTTTAAAGTGTCGTGGAGGGCGAAAATAGAGGACGAGTGAAAGAAAACGAAAGCTGAAAGTGCTTGGCGTAAAGTGCGGAGCCTTACGCAATCGCTGTACACAGTCAGTGCAGCTCGGGCAGCATGCACAGTGCTACGAGATCCTGAGCGTAGCCGAGCGGGACATGTCACGTGACTGCTTTGGCAGCATGGCATGGAAGGGCAGGCGCGAGACTGAAAAAGCAGCACAGCAATTGTCTCAAAAAGCGCAATCGCGGAGAAGGGGGTTGCTTTAAATAAGCCCAAAAGGGGCACTGTGCAGTGAGGGAGACGCGCGGGGGCTCGAGACGCCAGAGCAAGCGAGCCAGAAGACGCCGAAACAAAACTGCGAATGGGGGGCACAGGTGGAAAATGGCAGGATCTGTCCCTACACTAAAATCTACGCCCTATCTTACCTCCGGATCTCTTACAATAACCTTTCCCCTAAAGTGGAAGAATTCTTTACCGATTTCCCTAGTTGCTGAAGCTAGGAAAAGCCGGATGAAACGACACAGCAAACGTGAAAACGGATGATATGAACACCAAGATGAGCCAATGGTGCAACACCTGACTGAGCCAAATCGTGCTCTTATATACGAGAGCCAGCAGGTGTCGCTAATCATGCAATCAACGCCAAATAAGTGCTGGAGCATGTGTGATCACCCCAAGTGCTGCCCTCTAGCGTCATAAGATGGGAATCAGCGTGACTCCTAACAAACTTAAATTCATTTGTTAATAAACACCCGTTTTTGCATTTTGATTCTGCCACACAGTCCAAAAGAACTTGGACAGGGACTAGGTTAGGGTTAGTGATGTTGTAAAAAAATAATGATGTGATTTCAAACAGGTAATGTCAACTGGGGATTGTAATCATGATTTGGTACAAAAGATCAATCTTTGAGGAGATCAGCTGAGGATCTCCAGTTTATCAAAAAACGTGTAAGAACATTATTGAAATGTTTAAAAACAATGTTCCTCAAAAAAAAAAAGACTGGAAGGGATTTACATATTTCAGTCCTAACATTTTTTTTATTTAGCTTGCATTGCCTTGCTGAAAAATGCATGGATGTCCCTGGAAAAGATGTTGTTTTGAAGGTTGCTCTAAAACCACAGTGTACTTTTCTGCATTAATGCTGCCATCACAGAACTAAAAATAACTTTTGCCAAGGGCACTGACCCAACCCCATACCATGACAGAGAATGGCTTTGTATGCGGCATCCAGTTATTCCAAAAAATATCTGTAATACTGATTGGTCTGACCTCAATACACATTTCCACTGTGTGATGGCCCATCCCAGATGCCTCCAGACCATGAGATTCGATGCCGTTTCAGGGCATGGTTAACATAAGGTTTCTTTTTTGCACAGTAAAGTTTTAAGTGGCATTTTTGAATGTAACTCCGTACTGTAGTTCTTGATAAAGGCTTGATAAAGTATCCCCTTTCCCATGTGGTTCTATCACCTATTGGTGAATGACCGTTCTTGATGCAGTGCCATCTGAGGGATCGGAGATCACTCCTGTTCATTTTAGGCTTGTACCCTTGTCCTTCACTCACTGAAATTCCTTGTATTGTTTAATGGTATTATGCACCGTAGAAGGAAATATGTAAATCCCATCCAATCTTTTTTTGAGGAACATTGTTTTTAAACACTTCAATAACTTTCTTACACGTTTGTTGATATACTGGAGATCCATCTTTGCTCTTCAAAGACTTTGGGGATACTGATTTTGTACCAAATCATGATTATTATCACCTGCTGACACTGCCTGTTTAAAATCACATCATTATTTAGTTTTTACCTCATTAATAGCCCTAAATTGTCCTTGTCCTTTTTGGAATGTGTTACAGGCCTGAAATGCAGGAATGGATGGTTTTTAGCAAAAGGAAATGAAGTTGAACAGAAAAAAAAAACATGAAATATATTGGGTTCATACTGTCTGCAATTAAGTTAAAGTCTGTAAGTAATGTAAGGAACAATGCATATGTTTTTAATTTGCATTTTCCATACCGGCCCAACTTTTTATGATTTGGGGTTTTATAAGGCATACATCTGAACATCAGATTACATACTGTATTTGTTAAATATAAACTCAAAATATGTGCACCCTCCATATTCCTATAGTCATATATCCTTTGGAGCAAAGCATGTAGATGAATAGTCAAAGGAAAAGCATGAAAACATTTGTCTTCTATTTTACAGTTGTGTAGTACAGTTGTCTTATACTTTAATTGCGTCACTACTGTGAATTCAAGGTTCTATCTACCTGAGCTTTAAGCACATTAATGCCACCTACACAATACACGGTTGCTAAGGTTGAAGTTGCAATGAAACTAACCTGCAGATATAGTCTTCCCTGCAGCTCCTCATCTGCGTCAGACAGCTTGGCTTTTCTGGCCCCTCGTAAGAGCAGCTAGGGACGATAGTCTGGCGTCGTCTCTCTGAGCAGGCAACGTCGCTGCAGGGGCAGAAGAGCAGCTCGTGTGTGTATTCATGAGGAACTTTGTCAAAAAATCGACGCAGGGCCTTGTTGCACCGGGCACGGTTGCACAGGCCTGATTTGCCCGAGGGTTTGATGCACGCCGACACATATTCTGTACGAAGTCTTTGGCACAGGTCGTCCACATTGCAGGCTTTGGCTGCATCCAGGCATCGGTTTGTAGTAGAAAGGCCGAGATCGGAGTCTGCAAGATGCAAGAGAGAAGAAGGAAGTGCAATGAATGCTGTGGGAATATTGGAGGTGAGATCAAATTACTCTAGACTTCGTCATTACCTTTGCTGCTGGCAGTAAAGCCTGTTGACATAAAACTTAGAAGTGGTTTTACAGTATTACCTCAATTAGGTAAAAAAAAAAAAAACAGGGTAGGATGTGATTGTTTGCCACATCTCTACCAAAAATGGGAACAAAATGAAGGTCAGTAAAACCAGAGGGAAATGAAAATAATCATCAAAATCAATCATCCACTCATCTCTTTTCCTGCACTGCGCTTTCATTACGTGCTCTTTCAGACCCATCTCACTCCGTTAGCAGATGGAATTTTAGGCTTAAAAGGCAGCCAGAGCCTATCTGCATCATTGGATAGGAAGTGGCTTTGTTGTTGCTTACAGAGCTGTGGAAGAACACAGATGCTGAACAAACATCTTTCATGGAAGGGTTGAATAACGGCTAGGGGATCAATTAAAGAGATAACACTCTGAAAGTAAATAAAAAAAAGAACATACATATTTGAGATGGCCAGCCCACTCCCATCTCACCGGCAACCAGTGTTACAGCTTTTGTATTACAGTAGGATCTGTGGGACTTTGTATGGAACCACAATGTGTTGTCCTTTTCTTATAATCAGTGCAGGGAGGAAGCAAATATATACAATCACCAAGTAAAGTTTTAAGTGGCATCTGTGAATGTAACTCCTAATTGTTATATTAGTGCTTGAGAAAAATTTGCCAACATAATCCCTTGAGCATGTCTTTATATCAGCTATTGGGTTTTAACGGGTCTTCATTTTAGGCTTGCACCCTTGCTCTGAAATTCCTTTGGATTCCTTGAATCGTTTAATGATATTACTCACTGCAGAGGAAGAAATATGTGAACTGCTTAAGTGAATCAGTCTTTGAGAAACATTGTTTTTAAACATTTGAATAATTTTCTTATATTTTTGTTGATAAATTAGAGATTCTCTGCGTGTCTTTGCTTCTTAGAGACTCAGCCTGTCAGGGATACTGGTTTTGTACCAAATCATGACTAGAATCACCTGTCATTTAGCGTATTATTTAGTTTTTTACCCCATTTCTAGCCCTAAATTTCCAATGTCCCGAGTTCTTTGGATTGAGTTACAGACCCAAAATGCAGGAATGGATGTTTATTAACCAATGAAATGAAGTTGACCAGACAAAACATGAAATATCTTGGGTTTGTCTGCAATTAAATAAAAGTCAAAGTAAATGTAAGTCACTGCATTTTTATTTGAATTTTCCATACTGTCACAACTTTTCCTGATTTGGGGATTTATAATATTTTGGCGTCATTTGTTTAATTTGGTTCTCTTTATCTACTTTTATGATTTGTGTGAAATCTGATGTTTTACTTCATATTTATGCATAAGTATAGAAAATTCTGAATGATTCACACATTTTCAAGGACCACTGTACATGATTTGAATTGGCATAATGATAAGCATGCAGATGTGCTGATCTGAAAAATGCACTACAAGAATACTCAAGAATAATAAGGGTTTAGAATACCAAGTTCTATTCAGACCACATCTCTTAATGAATACCATAGCAGATTTATATTCACCTCCTCTCTGCCATATACGTGCTTAACACAAATTATAATATATTTTTACAGCCTTTAGCTGATGTCCTTATTCAAAGTGACTCACAACTAACAACTGACACTATCTTACAAAGTGCTCAATGGTCTAAAAGTATCAGCTTGACAGTACAGAGAGAAATTTTGAAACACATTACTTTATAAGTCATAGCTTTGAATTTTTCAGGCAAAGGGATTTGTAAAGGTATAGTTAATTCTTCTGGAGAATATATTATTATTATTATTATTATTATTAATAATTTATTTATTTATTTATTTATTTATTGGACAGTGGTGAGTTTGTGGTAAAGGCTCTGAGCTACTAATCAGAAAGTTGTAAATTCGAACTTTGGTGGTCTCACAGGTAAATGCTTTGGATGTTGTATATTCAAATGTAAATTTCCACCAAGTTATATATATATATATATATAGAATATATATAGAATAACCAAATCTGTAGTCAAAAATAGTCAAGTAGACGTTGACGTACGGCTTTTATATTCTATTTATATCTGTATGTATACAGATATATACATACATACATACATACATACATACATACATACATATATATATATATATATATATATATATATATATATATATATATATATATATATATTAAATAGAATATAAAAGCCGTACGTCAACGTCTACTTGACTATTTTTGACTACAGATTTGGTTATTCTGAACAGAGGTTATTTTGAACTGTGCTCTTAATAGGAGGACTGTACTTCCTTATTCTTAAATGGAACCCAGATAATTCTATAATTATTGATGCCTAGCATGGTGATGTACAGTAGATATTTTCAGCAGAACTAAAAATACTCATATATAGCTCATTCAACATGATGAGTCACTGTGTCTCAAAATACTATTAGTTTTCTTCCGGACCAATTGATCTGTAAACTGTGATTCTTTAACATGATTACATATGTCAGCAGGTACTTGTTGGTGCATATCACCAACTTGCTGGATTACACTTTTCCTCTCTGTACTTTATCCAATTAATAGCAATAACTGATGACTTGTCGGTTCATATAAGATCATCTGAGACACTAATCATTGGTGATTTAATCTAAATTGACTTTAGCACTCAGGATGTCTCTCCATAAATCTACCTTGTTGCACCGTCCATGTAATATATAAAATCTGTTTGGTGGTCTTGAGTCTAGTGGAAAGTTTTATGGTGCTGTGCATCTACAGTAAGTATGATAGTATATGCATTTATATGTACAGTGGTGCTTGAAAGTTTGTGAACCCTTTAGAATTTTCTATATTTCTGCATAAATATGTACTAAAACACCATCAGATTTTCACACAAGTCCTAAAAGTAGTCATTTATTTATTGAGGAAAATTATCCAATATTACATATTAGTGAGTGGCAAAAGTATGTGAACCTCTAGGATTAGCAGTTAATTTGAAGGTGAAATTAGTCTCAGCTGTCTTCAATCAATGGAATGACAATCAGGTGTGAGTGGGCACCCCGTTTTATTTAAAGAACAGGGATCTATCAAAGTCTGCTCCTCACAACACATGTTTGTTTCACAATCTGAGGCATGGCAGAAGGTATTTAGCAATCAACAATTAACTGGATCCCCATATGGGCACTCAAAGCATTCCAACTCCAAATGTCTTCATGCTATTGGAAAACGGCTCTCATGCCCTCACCTCTCCAGGCCATACAAGAAAAAAAGCCAGAATGGTGAGAGGTGGCCAGTAATCCCACTGCAGATCGAGGCTGGGATACTCTTTCTTTGAATAGAAGCACAAGACATGCAGTACATGCTTGCCACTTACTACTTTCATATTTTTTATTAGGCCTTGTGACACATAGGGAAGGGTTCAAACAATGGTCAAATCAGACAAAATTAAGAGAAAGTCTTGGTGGTGCCTTGTCCCTTCCACAACTTTAGCCTAGCCCCTTTAGAAAGCACCTAATGAATTGTGTGACCATGCACTACTAATAGTGTAATTCTCAGAGAATAGCTGATTTTTTTTTTTATTCTGAAGTAATCAAAACCTTTACAACTGATGTCAGGTGGGGGCGAATTAGCCTGGTGGGTGATCCGGAAGGTGATTAGTTGTATCTGAGTAAGTCTATAATGGCTACTCTAATGGAGTTGATCTTTTATACAAACCAGATATTTTACTAATTACATTTTAATAATTTATTGCATATTTAATTCTTCACTTTGTTATTCAGGGTTATAATAAAAACAGATAAAAATGTTAGATTTAAGCACTTGTCCTGTTTTGCCCATGCTTATCCAGGTCTGGAGCCTAATGCAGAATTCAGTGGGTGTAGGGAGAGGTATAATCTGAACAGGGTGCCAGTCCATCGCACTCAAGCATCAAACTGAAAGCCTAACCCAGGCTTTCAAGAACTGCCAGTTCCAGTAATCGACTCTTAGCACAGAGATAACTGACCTGCTAAGTTAGATGTGTAGTCCACAGAGTGTACTGTCACAAAAGGTAAAGATGTTGACAAGGTATGATGGTTTCTATAGACACTGTATAAGCAGGAGGCAATTAGGTACCTGACTATGGTAGGTGAAAAGAGTCAAGACTGGCTGATACAAGCCACGCAGGGTGAAAAATGACAGGGACAAAAGTGGCCAGAAAGTTCTTTACTCTGACTGTCAGCACAGTGATGCCTGGCAGAGAGTACTTTATCCTGCATGATCTTCCAGTTTCCAAGAGCTAATGTCTCATCCCGGTCAGAATCAAACGACTATCTGGACTCTAACCCAGAACTCTGTGATGGTGGGCTAGTGTATTAGACCACTGTACCACCTGAAAGCTGATTTAAAAGTTGATAATACGACTTTGTAATATGTCATCCCCGGTATTGTCCCACACACACCTGACCGAGATAATAAACGTTCTGTTTACGTTTTTGGTTATGTGTTAGTGACGAAGGAAAACTGTGTATTCAAATGTTGGAAAGCCTCTACTGAGCTGATCAGCAAGACATTTAAATGCAAGCTCAAACAGTTACAAGAATAACTTTAAATTAGCTGTAAATAACAATAAAAATTCAACAAGCTCCATTCCTGATAGTAGATTCTACCTATTCGTAAGCATTTGATCGTTTCACATCTTTATTGAACACGCCGACTACTCTTCACTGAGTAAATGAACCTTTTAGAACTTGTAGTTTTCTACTATAGCATTTTATGTAGTTGCTGATCAGTATGGTGAATGTTGACTTTTAGATCAATCTAGGATTTCGTGCATGACCACCCCACTTTATATTTTTCAGAGTATCCCAGATAATTTTATAATACCAAAAACACTAGTGCATTCAGACTTTCCTGCAGTTTTTGAGAGCATGAGAAGGTATAACCGATTACTGTTTTTTTGGGAGGCTTAGCATTTTTTGCTGAAGCTAACTGTTCTGAATTTCATTAACCAAACAACCTCAGCTTCTTCCTTCATGTTTCCTTCCAAAGTCATGACCAATATACAAGCATATTCAATCGCAATTGACAGACAAGTGCAACCTCCTGATTGTAGGATTATGCCTGACATTTTGACAGGTTGAATTTTGCCTGCCAGTTTGGTTTTATACTCCTGTTTACAAAACCTGAAGAAGCTACAAAGACTATTTCCCAGCTTCTAGAAAGTAATAGGAACCAAATAAAAGAAAAATCTGACTGATAATCACTGCCCTGACCTTTAAAGTTTACGCAAGCTGCCATATTCCGTTGCACAGATTGAAAGTCTCTGTCAAATGAACACACTTTCAATTTAAGAGAGGTTTGGTTGTCTTAAGGGCAATTACACTGAAAGCACTTCTGCATTTTATTCATGACCATCATGACCTGAGTGGGCCCAAGAACATAATTAACTAGAACATTGTCAGCTAGAAGATATACAGTGGAGCAAAAAATATTTAGTCACTGATTGTGCAAGTTCTCCTACTTGGAAAGATGAGAGAGGTCTGTGATTTTCATCATAGGTACACTTCAGCTATGAAAGACAAAATGAGAAAAAAAATCCAGGAATTCATATTGTAGGATTTTAAAAGAATTGAATTGGAAATTGTGGTGAAAAATAAGTATTTTGGTCATCCACAAACAAGCATGATTTCTGGCTCTCACAGACCTGTAACTTCTATAAAAAACTCTTCTGTCCTCCACTCGTTACCTGTATTAATGGCACCTGTTTGACCTCGTTATCTGTATAAAAGACACCTGTCCACAGCCTCAAACAGTCAGACTCCAAACTCAACCATGGCCAAGACCAAAGAGCTGTCGAAGGACACCAGGAAGAAAATTGTAGACCTGCACCAGGCTGGGAAGAGTGAATCTACAATATTCAAGCAGGTTGGAGTGAATAAATCAACTGTGGGAGCAATTGTAAGACATACAAGACCATTGATAATCTCCCTTGATCTGGGGCTCCATGCAAGATCTCATCCCGTGGGGTCAAAATGATCATGAGAATGGTGAGCAAAAATTCCAAAACTACACGGAGGGACCTGATGAATGACCTGAAGAGAGCTGGGACCAAAGTAACAAAGGCTACCATCAGTAATAACACTACGTTGAGAGGGACTCGGATCCTGCAGTTCCAGGCGTGCCCCCCTGCTTAAGCCAGTACAAGAGCTTATAGGACAAGCAACACGCTGCCTCTAAAAACATGGATATTAAAGAAAAGATCTGGTGGAATAGAATAGAAAGCCTGGAGAATGATGGTGATAAACCCCAGTGACTGGATGGAACCTTTTCTTATTTATTTAAGTGCCTTCTAATCTGTTAATGCCTGTTCAAGCTTCCTGCACTAATCTTCGCTCGTGTCTTTGTTTTTTTTAAGTTGACGATGTGAAAAAGACATGACAAGACACATTGAGAGAAGGGAAATTAAAGAAAGCAAAAGTGGACAGGGAGTTTTCAGAGTGTTTAGACAAAAACACGTCGAACTTGATGTAAAGGTACCATTTACGTTAAAAATTGTATCCGTTTTTTATATCCGGACTCAGTGTGAAAAAAACTTAATAACGCATGTGTTATGCATGCCTTTATGCAAGAGCAGTCCATGTCGTAATTAAAGTAGAACATGAATGTTAAGCATCACTAAAGCATTACTTCTTCATGAGTTCATGATGTCTGTGCCTTTTAAAGTAAAGTATAAGCTAAGTCACTCTAGTTAAGGTGTGTCCGCTAAACAACTAAATACAAAATCGGAATATTACAGGTTGAATCACAGTTAGCACATGCTCTTTTCCAAAACAACCTACAGCTGATACTATGGATGAACTATGGAACTTAATCCTAGCCCAGTACCTTAAACCTCGAGACATCTTTCCCTAGTACATCACTGTACACTTGTAATAATTTGAACATGCAGAATCCACATCAGGAAACAAAAGCAGTGGCACAGTTTTACTTTGAAAACCCTCTTTCATGTATCACCGCCTCAAAATCTCAGTTTTTGCAGCAAACATAAAGCACTCATCAATAATGCAGTATTTCTGACACTTACAACCCTTATGTTTACTTTTTCAAACAGACAAGAACAGGGTCAATTCTCATTTTCAAAACCACTCAGTGACTTGGAAACAATATGAATAAAGCAACTGGGTAATATGAATCTAAATACAGAAAGAGGCCAGCATCCATCAAAATAAATAGAGGACAGGTAAAATAAATACATAAATAACTGGCTTCAACAAATGACTTTGCAACCATGGAAACATGGACATCTGTTACATTCATGTTCACAAACAACTATTATGCAACTTCATAGCAGGATAATAGAACATATCATTATAAAATTGTGTATTATTTACCTGCAGTGATGGAGGCTAGACGGACAAAGTCATAACCTTTCTCCACTGTTTCATAGGGATAGCTCTCCACCAGGTTGAGCCCTAAAACAGTTATGATAGATTTGTTTATTTATTTGTTTGTTTTATTTAACATCGCATCAACATTAATGGCTATTCACGACAGGAGCAAGGTTACACTGACATTAGTCAGACACATATATAATCACATTCAAATATTTTATGTCATCATGGATTCAGAGTTATGTTATCTTGGGGTTTACTTACTTTTATACAGTAAAATCATTCATTCATTCATTAATCCTGGTCAGGGTGGTGGTAGAGCCGGTGCCTAGCCGGTGGCACAGGGTGCAAGGCAGTAACGACCCTAGACAGGGCATCGATCCATCATAGGAAACACTCGCTCACACACTCATACACTCACTCACACACTAAGGGCACTTTGGCAACAACAGTTAACCTAACACGTAAGTCTTTGGAGTGTGGGAAGAAATGCAGACACAGGGAGGACATGCAAACTCCATACAGGCAGTGTCTGAAGTCAGGGTCAAGGACCCTGGAGATCACTGGGACTCAATCAACCACTGGTATCTATTAACACCACATGCCATGCCAGACAGGTTGCTTATTTACAGCATTTACCAGACGCCCTTATCCAGAGCGACTTACAATTAATACAGTCTACAATCCAAGCAATTGTAGGTTAAGGTCCTTGCTTAAGGACCCAACAGCTTGGCAGAGCTGGGATTTGAACCTTGAACCTTCTGGTCCATAGTCCAGTACCTTACCTGCTAGGCTACCACAGTCCCACTTATCCCGCTTATCAGAGATTCAATGAATTTAGCATGACACCATTAAAAACAAAAGCATTCAGGTAATAAACTTTAAGTAGGCCTGGATTAAGTTGGGTTTAGGTCCTTAAGGGTATTTACAATGAAAGCACATCTGATTTTGTTCGCTCCTCACATGCATGTCTCTTGAACAGATAGATCCATTTTAATCAATATATAGAACTCATGGGGGCAGCACGGTGGTGCAGTGGTTTGATCCCGACCCCGGGCTCCACCTGTATGGAGTTTGCATGTCCTGTCCGTGTTCACGTGGGTTTTCTCCAGGTACTCCAGTTTCCTCCTACATTGCAAAGACGTGTGTTAGGCTAACTGATGTTTCCAAAGTGCCAATTATAGTATGAGTGTGTGACAGTATGTGCCCTACGATGGATTGGTACCCTGTCTAGGATTGCGCCCTGTGTCGCTGGCTAGGCACCGGCTCTTCCTCAACCTTGACTAGAATAAGCAGATAAGACAATGAATGAATGAATGAGGATGAATGGAACTCATGACCGTTAAAATGCAGCTCTTTCCAACCTGTTCTGATTTTGTATGTTCTGAGCTTTTTTTCCAATTGCATAAGGCCTAAACTAGAAACCCAGTCAAATTTCATGATCAGAGTTCCAATTTATATTCAGAATTCAGTGTGTTGCAATAGTCCCTGTCAATTTTAGCAGCTCTTCCAGTAGCTCAGTGGGCAATTTGCTTAGCAATTGCAGGGTACCTATTCAATCATTTCACCCCGCTGTTCTTAAGCAATCCACAGGTGTTTCAAGGGAATTGATGTCTGGTGTCATTGCTGGCCAATTAAACTGTCCTAGAGTTGTTCCATTTGACAGGTATCCTGTTTCTACATCAAAATACACAATCTAGCCCAAAGTTTGCAGTCACCCAACATTTTATATCCAAAAACATGGATAATGTGTTGCTCTTTGGGCTACAATTACCTTCACTCAACTGAGGAGGCTTCTCACTAGACTTTGGAACTTGACTTAATGTCAGGCACTGATGTTAGACAATAAGCGCTGCATCACTATTGGCATTCCAGTCTGAATTTCCACTTGCTTTTCTTAGAGGGGGTTGTAGTGACAACAGACTGTAAATGTCAGACCAGACTTCTCTGTCCCTGGCCACAGATTGCAGCTCCTCTTGTGGGATCACAAAATTTTTTCGAATCAACTACAAGATAAGCGAGTCCCTGGTACAGTTTTTCTTCCAGTAATTATGTGTATTACACCAAACACAATGTTAGTTTTAGGAATTTTCACAAATCACGTTTTTTAATTGCATTCCACGTGATATCAATTAAACTGCTGTTGGGTTGTTCTGAGTAAGTAAAAATAATTAAAAAATGCACTTAATTTACAAAATTTAACCTGAAACAAAAGCAGATAACTCCACCTTTCATGTTTTAGAGTTAAACAAAACCATGTAAGGAATACCAGTATCTTTTGAAATGCAATACTTACATTCTTTAACATAAAACAAGCAGGTAGCACAATTGTAACAAAAACAGCCTAGTAATGGGCAATATTAAACATTTATAAGATGATACTTGTGTGAGTGTGTGTGCCCTACTATGGATTGGCACCCTGCCTAGGGTTGTTCCTGTCTTTATTGTGACCTGTGCTGCCGGCTAGCAAACAAGAAAGCAAATAAGAAAATGAATGAACGATCATACCTTGGAAAACTTCACGAGGATGAGCTTTTTACGCTACGTTTTATGAATTACTTTACGCTTTTTTCTTCATGTTATGTCCTGAAGTAGACAACATAGTGGACGCTTCAGTTTCATTGAGGTCATTGATGGATACAGTTGATTAGTTAATCCGAAATT
Organism: Ancistrus triradiatus; assembly: GCA_025084515.1. Classification (NCBI taxonomy): domain Eukaryota; kingdom Metazoa; phylum Chordata; class Actinopteri; order Siluriformes; family Loricariidae; genus Ancistrus; species Ancistrus triradiatus. The sequence goes on from JAJAGP010001751.1 coordinate 79,486, forward strand.
CCTCTCAGACAGCGGCATCAAAACAATGTGCGGCGTGTTGCGTCACCTGACACGAATACTGCGCGATGTTTCACTGAATGGATTTATCGGGTTTTGCTCAAAAATAGCACTTTCATTCGACTGTTCCCACAGTAAAACTTTCAGTGCTTTGATAAGGGACAGTAACAGCTTTCGTGAAAAAATGTATTTAGGGATCAGAATGCACTATGTGTTAAGAATATCTCACAACACTCAGCTCTAAGGAATGCGTTTATTGTTTTTTTGCAAATGAACTCTTCAATAACAGCTGGTCCAACAACCCATGATTGATAATCAAATTTTAAGAAGATTCCTGACGCATTTTCTTAAATTGTGCTGTCAGAATTAGTTTAGACTGGATGGACGATGGCTTATGCTATGTTCATTTGTCAGGTCCTGTGTGACAAATAAGAGTTAATAAAAAGATGAGCACAATGAATATCTCACCGTGTATGCCAGACTGGTAAAGACTCCAGTATATACTCAAGCAGTTCTTCTCTTTCTTCATGCCACGTCTGCACTGGCAGCCATGGAGTGGAGTGGACAGCAGGGCAGACACAGCGTTGGCACACTGGCTGCGGGCCCCAGGGCCTAGCTTTACACTGCCATCACCAGCCACACACTGGCGCAGTGTCCTGAGACGAGGACTGCATGCCTCATCACTAGAACATGAGTCTCCGGCGAGCAGGCAATCCCTTCCTGAACATAAAATCACCTGGAACACTGGAAGACACACACACACACACACACACACACACACACACACACACACACATACATACATAAGTACACTTATTACTACAGCTGGTGGCAATAATAGCCACTCTGCATCCTATGATACATTTTTATCATTGTCCATTAACTGCACAAATGATCTTATTAAGATTTATTAAGAAACTATCTGTCCTCCCAGACCCCAGAAATGTCAAGATTTGAGAGCCTCTGGTAAGGCCGATGTCACGCATTTGGTCTGCTCTTCAGCATCCCAAACTGCAATTCCCAGAATCCCTTACAAACACAAAACCAAAGCCAAGGTTCTGGACTGCAGCTGTCTGATTCATCAGCCTTTTAATACACACACCTGTTTGCTCCATTCATTCTGAAGTCACATTGCTGTAGAGTGTGTTTCTGTTGTTTTTCTTTTTTTCTTGTTGCAATATTTGTTTATTGTTGTTATTGATATATGTATTTTTCTTCAATACTCTATTGCCTAGCCCTTTTGTATATCATGGATTTAGATATGTGAACTGTTTGATTGTTTTCGCCATGCCCTCTGGTGAGAATTTTTTCAGGTTGGCTCTCCCAAACAAATGCAGTGGAGTCAGAGGGTTGCCAGAGCTTTCTGCTTGAATTCCCCATTTACTTTGCTAACCAGCCAGTGAGCCTTACACACTGTGAGTATAGTATTAATTCTCACCAGCCAAACTCTATCTAGAGCTAACGCTGCATGGTCCAGGGATGGTGAGAAGAAGCATTTAGAGGTGTGTTCCCTTATCAGCCCTACTTCCAGTTACCGTCCCTAGTTCAATGGCCAGTGTGAACCCACTAACTAATAGCTGGCAAAATTATTTCCAATCTTCTGATACGACCACAAAGCTGACTGGAGGCAGTACCTCACCTAGGCAGTACCTCACCTCCCAGACCTATCATGCTTACTCTTCTATAGGAATACTTTTCCAATGTGTCCTGGGCTATCAGCCATATACTGTTTGACTAGGCTTTTGCCTTGCATTTTTGTGTCTACTTTGCTTCAATAAAGCCATCTCATTCAGCTTGCATCAAGATAACATCCACATGAATGCTTGGACAAAGGGTTTCCCAGCAGAACATAACCCAGAGCATCGCACTCCCTCCAGCAGTTTGTCTTCTTCTCTCAGTGATAATGCTGCCCCAGGTAAAGTGTTCACACGTATCTAACCATCTACATGATGGCAGGAAAACAGGATTCATCGGAGCAGAAATTTTTTTTTTCCTGACACTTGCTTGCCCATTTTAGGTACCTACTATGGGTTAGCATTATGAGCATTCGGACTGGTCTGCAACCAGGCAACCCCATACTCAGCAAGGGTTGCTGTATTGTGTGTTTTGATATATTGTTCCCATAACCAGAATTAAACATGTTTATGACTTGTAAACAGAAGCTCTTCTGTCCATTCCGACAAGATGGGATAGGATTCATTGCTCTCGCAAATCAAAGAACCTTGGGTGGCGACAGCACCCTGTCACCAGTTCTTGGTTTGAACCCTGCTCAGACCACTGTTGGTACACAGGTACTCAGCATCGTTAACTGGGGGCACCTCACATGACTTGTGCTTTAGGAAATGCTATGTCCTAGTAGACCGGCCACAAAAATCTGTCCCTTGTTAGAGTTGCTCAGGTCTTTACTCCTGAACATTTTTCCCACATCCAACAGGTCTACTCCAACAACCGTTTGATATAGCCCAGAACTTAGATTTGCTGTTTTAACGAGATAATCAACATTATTTGGTCTGAGCGTGGTTTGACTGTTTTGGCTGATCAGTGTAACAAAGAGGAGGAGAATGTTACAGACTGTTTTGTCTGCTGGAGAACATCGTATTAATCAGTGAGCATATGCAGTCACCGGTGCTTTAATTAGCATTTCCAAACATTAAAAGAAACAAACTCAAGGACGGATTGTAAAGCACTTAACAAACTTTTCTCTCATTTCCTGAAACAGCTTCTTTTCTTAATGGCCACATTTCCAGTAATTAGAGTAACTCTCAGAAAAAACAAATACGGTGATAATTGGGACACTCGTGTGAAAATACAGCGAGGCAAGCATGCACTCCTCATTTATATGCTCGGGAGTGTCAGAGACAGAACGGTAAAGTGGTATGATCTAAATAATGCATTGTCTCATTGTGCTCAGTTTGATAGGAGCCTTGCACACCAGCTTTGAATCAAACACGTTTATCCCTCCCAAATCCAGCACAACTGCTGATGCAGAACAGTGTGAGATACAAGATCTCAGTTCCCCTCCTGTCGTCCTCGCTCACTCTCATACGTGTAGTGATGCTAACTGCTTGCCAGAATTATCCACACATACCTCACCTGTTGAGGGGATCTGTGAGTTTGCACAGTCTGCTTGAGGATGAGCCTTACTAGCCGTGTGTGGAAATATGATCAGTGCAAAGCACATCTGACCAAATGATGGCAGATTTTAACAACTACAGCCACCGATTCATAGGTTAAATCTGAACCACATGCAAAGACGTGTTCACTTGTTTAAAGCTTGCCCAGAGTTTTTTCCTGATGCAATTATTTTTATTCACACAAAGCACTGTTTTTGCCTGCAGCTACTTTTTGTCTGGAGCTGTTTTCTCACCCGTACAATTAAAAGTAATTAAAATGCATTAAACTGACTATCTATTTAAATGTGAAAATTGTAAAAACACAGTAACATACTTTTGCAAATGAGATATGGGAACAGCTAAACTCCTAGCTGGCTCATACTGTCATGCAGGGGCATCCCTGTTCTGCTTGGGCTTCCACAAACTAGCCCTGTGACACTAGAAACTCAGAAACTTAGACAGGTAAAAGCCTTTTGGCATGGTGGATCACAAACAGACAGAAAAAAAAAAAACAGAACGGAGCCCTGTGGTGAATTTCTCCCTGGGATGGCACACCCTAGAAGCAGGTTCTGAACCCGGCAGTGACAAGACTTCTCACCCAGACACGGAACACAACTCTGAACCAGTCATGCAATCCGACAGACAGACCTCACTTCACCAGAGGCGGGATACAAACTAGTGTGGTTTATATTGTGCTTCTGATGAGGTGATGGCTGTCAGGTGGATTGTGCCTCACCGTTGATTCAGAGTTTCAGGGTTTCCACAGATCACAGGGGCTTATATTGTCTTTTTTAAAAATGATTCTATTTAGCTCTTACTTTTAGTCATTTACATCTGACACAATCTTACAATCCAGACAAATGTGGATTAAAGGCTTTGCTCCAGAAACCAACTGTGGCAACTCAACAGAGGTGAAATTTGAGCACTGGATCATCTGGTCCACAGCGAGGCACCTTAAATGTTGGGACACCACAGTCCTTTAAATGCTTATTTAGTTTCACCATTATTCTCTTGTAAAATCACTTAATATATAGTAGTATAAGATTATATACAGCATGTGAAAATCATGTTTTTAATTGAAACACATTTTCAATGTGTCATTACTCTGGCAAACATTAGAAAACATTGGTCACAGTATTGTTTCTCATGGAACTGTAGTTGAGTAGAACTTAAAGCATTGGACTGCTGTCCAGAAGGCTGAGAGTTCAAGTCATAACACTGCCAATCTGCCACAGCTGGACCCTTGAGCAAAGTTCTTAACCCAAAATTGCTTGGCTTGTACATTGTAAGACTATGTCAGTTCTAAGCTGCTATGTAAAAGTCCATCTGATAAATGATGCAAAGGTAAATGAAGACCCCAAGTGACCTTGCTGGTAGAGTGATAAGATTGTAGGCATTCTGCATAATACTAAAAAGAGCCATTTTGGTGGTTAGGTTAGTTCAGTTTAACAGGGTGTAACAATGCACATGCAAAACAATGCACTTGTTTTTAAGCAATAAAAAAACCTTTAGCACCCTGCAATTAAAAGAAATGACTAGAAACAGAGGTTTAAAATTGTAAATTGTAAATAGTTTTAAATGCATATAGGAGCATGACATATATGATTGACATGTGGTGTTCAAAAATGCAACTGTATTAGATGGCAATGTCAGTCTCCACGAAGCACATCGCTCCATATTTGCATCATTACAGGCCTAATTGTTATTATCACACAAAGGCATCCCTGCTCTACTGCGCAGGGGGCAGTATTGCATATATTTTATATATTTGCATTTAGGAAATATACAAATATTATATTTTGAATAATGTGACATTCACTGGGTGTTGAAATTGGTTATTATGTTTAAAAATTATTGAAAGGACATGCACCATACATCTGTACACTGGATAGACTCCTACAGATACAAAAATGGATACTTATTTTAGTATTTAGCAGTTTGGGACTCATATGAAATTCTTTTGAAGGTCTGTTTTGTCATTGACCCACATACAGAACAAAGAGTTGCATCACAGCAGTTTTAATGAATTATAGTTTAAATGTTGGTTTTGTTTACATCATTCCTCAGTCCTCAGACCTGAAATAGCTTTCTCTCTCTCTCTCTCTCTCTCTCTCTCTCTCTCTCTCTCTCTCTGTGTGTGTGTGTGTGTGTGTGTGTGTGTGTGTGTGTGTGTGTGTGTGTTGGCCAGATTTTGGTAGAAGATAGAATATCTTATATCTTTTGCGTTGTTGGTAGAAGAAGAAGATAGAAGAAGAATAAAGAACATCTGACATTTTTTGCCTTGTTGGGACATTTTGCAGGTCCCCCTGAGGAAAACTACCTTTTTTACAGAAACTACAACTTTCTTTTGAAAACAAAAAACAGTGCAAAAACATTTGCTTAAAGCTGCTGAGCTTAAGGTTAGAGTTAGGTGTACAGTTGTGCTTAAGTTTGTGAATCCTTCAGAATTTTCTATATTTCTGCATAGATATGAGCTAAAACATCATCAGATTTTCACACAGGTCCTAAACGAAGATGAAGTTGTTTAGAAGTTACCCTGGGGTCCTTTGTGACCTTGCCAGCTATTACACACCTTGCTCTTGGAGTGATCTTTGTTGTTCGACCACTCCTGGAGAGGGAAACAATGGTCTTGAAATTCCTCCATTTGTACACAATCTGTCTGACTGTGGATTGGTGGAGTCCAAACTCTGTAGAGATGGTTTTGTAACCTTTTCCAGCCTGATGAGCATCAACAACACTTTTTCTGAGGTCTTCAGAAATCTCCTTTGTTCGTGCCATGATACACTTCCACAAACATCTGTTGTGAAGAGCAGACTTTGATAGATCCCTGTTCTTTAAATAAAACAGGGTGCCCACTCACAGCTAATTGTCATCCCATTGATTGAAAACACCTGACTCTAATTTCACCTTCAAATTAACTGCTAATCCTAGAGGTTCAAATACTTTTGCCACTCACTAATATGTAATATTGGATCATTTTCCTCAATAAATAAATGACCAACTATAATATTTGTGCCTCATTTGTTTAACTGGGTTCTATTTATCTGACTTTTAGGACTTATGTGAAAATCTGATGATGTTTTAGGTCATATTTATGCAGAAATATAGAAAATTCTAAGGGTTTGCAAACTTTCAAGCACCACTGTATGTGTAGGTGTAGCATTAATTAGCTCCGGTAATCATTATGTTTATGGAAAATCCCCAAAACATACGTCTACCAGGTGTGAGTGTGTGTTTTAGAAAAAATATTTTTTATTGATTGGAATGACTCATTCAATACCAACAGTAACATCTATCCATTAGATAAGTATACAGGTGACTTTGTTATTTATTTAATTAGTTAACCCATATGAGAAGATATAAATAAAGAGGAAAGAGAAGGAAGTGAACTGGAAACAGAAGAATCAACCATACATTATCACTAGTGTATGTCAGAGTAAGACCAATCCAATAAGTTTTGGGGCTACTAGGTTTGTGCTAAATATTATAACTCAATATGGAGTTTAATGCACCTCTATGTAAATGGTGTTCATCTCAGTGGTAAGAGTGAATTTGGTTTTGAACAAAGGGCTGGGCTTGCAGTCTGAAGGTTGGGCAGAAATCAAAATGAAAATCAGGAGAAATAGGGGATTGGCTAGTGCATTGGTTAAAGACTCTAGTTCAGGCCTGTTTTTTCTTTTTATGTTCAGCTGAGACAGTTTATTATTATTGATACTTACAAATATACAAATATTTGAAATAAATACTAGATACATACAGTGATGCTTGAAAGTTTGTGAACCCTTTAGAATTTTCTATATTTCTGCATAAATATGTATATATAAATACCTAAAACATCATCAGATTTTCAAGTCCTAAAAGTAGTTAAAGAGAACCCAGTTAAACAAATGAGACAAAAATATTATACTTGGTCATTTATTTATTGAGGAAAACGATCCAATATTACATATTAGTGAGTGGCAAAAGTATGTGACCCTCTAGAATTAGCAGTTAATTTGAAGGTGAAATTAGAGTCAGGTGTTTTCAATCAATGGGATGACAATCAGGTGTGAGTGGTCACCCTGTTTTATTTAAAGAACAGTGATCTATCAAAGTCTGCTCTTCACAACACATGTTAGTGGAAGTGTATCATGGCACGAACAAAGGAGATTTATGAGGACCTCAGAAAAAGAGTTGTTGATGCTCATCAGGCTGGAAAAGGTTACAAAACCATCTCTAAAGAGTTTGGACTCCACCAATCCACAGTCAGACAGATTGTGTACAAATGGAGGAAATTCAAGACCATTGTTACCCTCCCCAGGAGTGGTCTGACATCTTTCCATGAACTATACTCAGAAGAAGGTCAGGTCATGCAGCCAAGACCACGCCCCTAGCACACAAGTCGTTTCTACCAAAGAATGGTTAAAGAAGAATAAAGTTCTTTTTGGGAATGGCCAAGTCAAAGTCCTGACCCTTAATCCAATGGAAATGTTGTGGAAGGACCTGAAGTGAGCAGCTAATGTGAGGAAACCCACCAACATCCCAGAGCTGAAGCTGTTCTGTACGGAGGAATGTGCTAAAATTCCTCCAAGCCGGTGTGCAGGACTGATCAACAGCTACAGGAAACGTTTAGCTGCAGTTATTGCTGCACGGGGGGGTCACACCAGATACTGAAAGCAAAGGTTCACATACTTTTGCCACTCACTAATATGTAACATTGGATCAATTTCCTCAATAAATAAATGACCAAGTATAATATATTTGTCTCATTTGTTTAACTGGGTTCTCTTTATCTACTTTCAGGACTTGTGTGAAAATCTGATGATGTTTTAGGTCATATTTATGCAGAAATAGAGAAAATTCTAAAGGGCTCACAAGCTTTCAAGCACCATTATATAAACTATAGACATATAGTGTGTATGTTCACACGCGCACTCCTGGCCATGTCTGAGGAAGGGAAGATCAGATGGGGATTAACATGCAACGTGGCCTCCTCAGCTGATTGTGGTGCTGGTGGAGATGGCGGATGGATGTGACAAGCTTAGTACATTCATCCATGCAGATTCATTCTCATTCAGATATGAGTATATGTCCGCTGCCTGCCAAATAAAAGAAGCAGTGTTGTGTGGAGGCACTGACTGGTATAAAGCCCTTGTTCCTCATGGTAGAAGATTTCTGAAAAAGACATGTCAAATTGGGGGAAAATAGAGGGGAATTTTGCAGAAATGTGACAAATCTAAGCTTGTTAAGCGAGATTCTTGCCTGTAGGTATTTTATTATAAACCTTTTAGCAGTGAGCATGGCTGAATTAACAGAGATCAACAATTAGAAGTGGTGTCTACATACTGCTGCCCATATAGTGCTTGAAGGAGACCCATGTGCATGTGGAAATAATTCAGTTCAATAAAAAAAGACAAGAGATAAGGAAAGCATTTTGCAAGCTCGCCAATGCTTTCACGGACCCCTGATAGGTCAATGGCAATCCACAAACCCAAGTGGTACCAAGCATGTCATATCAAATAGCAGACTGCATCCAATCTTCAAAATCCATCACGACAAGGCCAACGTATTCAAGTGTGCTCATGTGGAAACTTTCACATTCAACCATACGCGCTGACCCGTCGCTCTACAGCCCCTTACTTCTTTCCTTTTTTATACAATCAGCGATTTGTCACACCACCAAAGACATACCTGTGAATAAATAAACCAGGCAGACAGGCAGCTGCATCGTCACGTTCTGCTGCAGTCTATTTTCCTTTACATCAGCAGTGCCATGCTAAGCAAGGCCTTCCACATGAGAATGCAGGTTTGCATATACTAGCATAATGAACTGCAGTCAAGTTGGTTTACTTGTAAAACATTACTTTCGTATCTTATACTCTCTAAAGACTAGCATGCATGCTGTTATACACACACACACACACACACACACACACACACACAAGTCTTTCTTTTTTATCATTGTGGGGACTTTTCACTAACATAACATTACTGTAGTTAGCTAATGCTGCACCTCTGCACCTACAACCACACTTAGCCTGAGTAACCTTAAGCAAATGTTCTGACCACTTTGGTTTTTCAAATAAAGGTTGTGCTTTTTGTAAAATATTATTTAGTTCTGTGAGAACCACCAAAATGTCCCCACAAGGTCAAGATTGTTAGCCTCTTCTATCCTTGGGTAAACATGTATACACACAAACAAACACAGACACAGACGCACACATACATAAACAAACAGACACACACACACACACACACACACACACACACACACACACACACACACAATAGAAGCTTCTGCAGTCTACGGACTGTTTAGTCACCTGTAGATTAATTATTTTAGCAATGTATTTATCTAAATCTTAACACCTACTGACATTTTTTCTCATTTTGCCTTTAAACACAGCCAATTAAAAAAAAAAAAAACAATGAGTAGATGCTTGAAGCCCTGATAATGCTTTCACAATGAAGTATGCTAAATTGTGATCCTGATTGAAATAAAGCTGCATTATTAAAGTTTGCTGTTATTTGGCATTTGGTATTAATAAGAAAAAAAATCCACTACATGCACTACATTGAAATTCAGTTAAAACATATTTGCACACTAATTTCCATTTGATATTTTTTTAATCTATTTTTTATGGCTGAGTAATATTTTGGGGTGTTTATATTCTGTCCCTAATGGTCTACAGGTAAAATGATTTTTTTTTTTTTATCTAGGTGAGTAAGACACTGTTTTTTAAAAAAGAAAGACTTTTTACTTATGTAAATAAGTCTGTGTCCCTATTTCTAACCTCTGTTTAAATTCAATGTTGAGTTTGTTTTAGTAAAATAATATAATAATATGTAATATTGGTTAATTTTGGTTAATTTTCGTAATAAATGACCAAGTATAATATTATGTATAATAATGACCTATAGTTTTAGGACTTGTGTGAAAATCTGATGATGTTTTAGGTCATATTTATGCAGAAATAAAGAAAACTCCAAAGGGTTCACAAACTTTCAAGCACCACTGTGTGTGTGTGTGTGTGTGTGTGTGTGTGTGTGTGTATATATATATATATATATATAGTATTAATTCACAGAAAACCACTGTGGATGCCACAGTATGAACTGTCATGTCTGAGGGAGGTAAGGCTGATTGGGGGATGATCCCCCAGCAATGCAGCAGTGAGTCTTGCAATGGAATGGCCCTCTATCTGCTCCCATTGAATTCTGTATGTAATTCACGTGTGTAATGGTATCAAAATGCTCAAATGAGCTAACAATATCAAAGCAGTGTCAAAAATGGTACAACAGGAATGCTTTGATGAGCAGCTCTTTGTGCACTAGTTTTATTGAACTAAAAACTTCCCAGACACCAGTGACATTTGCCTTGTGAAGGAATTAGTGAGCATGAGTAAGAGTAACCATGATTGGCAGTCACACTGCCATATACTGCACGCACTCACATATCATGGAGCAATTGTGAGGAAACCAACGGCGGCCAAATCAACACCTTGAACTCCTTGTCATGTTCTTCAAACCATTTCCGAACATATTTTGTACTGTGGCAGGGTACATTAGCCTGCTGAAAGAGGCCAGTGCCATTAAGGAATACCATTGCCATGAATGGGTGTACTTAGTCTGCAATAATGTCAAGGCGAGTACTAAATGACATCCACATGTATTCCAAGAACCATGTTTCCCAGCAGAACTTTGTCAATGTTAACTTCAGCTGTCAGTGGTTTTAATGTTATGGCTGATCGGTAAACTGCCTAAAACCGTTTCGCCAGAACATCTGCATGAGTGGATATAAATTTACCCCGGCCTCTGATTAGGCAAATCGTGAGGAAGGACAGATGGTCAGTCCTGAGATTGAGAAGGCAGTTTGAAACCTCAGCCCCTCTGTGCAATTTGTGTCAGTTTATGCTGCATTGGCAGGAGCCAGAATGGACATCGTACATCATGAATGCAAATGAAGTGCCGGATTTGACATCTCCAATAAGCCTGTCTCAGTGTACCGTTGGGTTTAGCCAATTAGCCATGTCAGTAATCAATGGCTTCTGAGCTGGTGCTAAGTCCTCACTTATCCTAGCACATAAATCAAGAGCCGATTAGCTGATCAGTTACACAGATGCGTGGAATTAATGGGCCACTTTAGGAAGGATGAGGCTGGAAATGAAAGTTAATGAACTCTGTTAGGATGTCACCAACAAAATGCCTTTATACATCCTTACAGAACCCAGTATGAGAAACGATTCAGTGGTTTTCCTATTCAGTGGTACACTCAGATGTAACTTTTCTTTATTTTGCAGTTTACAGTGATTAACATACAGCTACCTGCTTTACAGAATCAGAAACAAAAGTAATAGACTTCTTTCCAATCTGGTGCTGAGCAGAACCCTTAAGTAGCTTGGCGGGTTGAGCTTAGTTACAACTTGTTTACATCGTACTCTCTTAACGCTTAGAGGCCTACGTGTTAAAAGTTTAACATTTTTATCATGCAAGTGTCTGGTATCCTTTTTCAGTACATATGCTAATTCCTTTTTTCTCAGACACACATTATATCAACAGAATGGACCAAAAAACACAAGAAAAACAGAAAATCAGGTAAATAATTTTTCTTTACTCAAAACCGCAAGTTTTAAGGGCTTAAAATATACACAAGACAACAAATACAGTGGTGCTTGAAAGCTTGTGAACCCTTTAGAATTTTCTATATTTATGCGTAAATATGACCTAAAATATCATCAGATTTTCACACAAGTCCTAAAAGTAGGTAAAGAGAACCCAGTTAAACAAGTGAGGCACACATATTATACTTGCTCATTTATTCATTGAGGAAAATGATCCAATATTAAATATTAGTGAGTGGCAAAAGAATGTGAACCTTTGCTTTCAGTATCTGGTGTGACCCCCCTGTGCAGCAATAACTGCAACTAAACGTGTCCTGTAGCTGTTGATCAGTCCTGCACACCGGCTTGGAGGAATTTTAGTCCATTCCTCCGTACAGAACAGCTTCAGCTCTGGGATGTTGGTGGTTTTCCTCACATTAGCTGCTTACTTCAGGTCCTTCCACAACATTTCGATTGGATTAAGGTCAGGACTTCGACTTGGCCGTTCCAAGACATGAACTTTATTCTTCTTTAACCATTCTTTGGTAGAATGACTTGTGTGCTTAGGCTCGTTGTCCTGCTGCATGACCCACCTTCTCTTGAGATTCAGTTCATGGACAGATTTCCTGACATTTTCCTTTAGAATTCTCTGATATAATTCAGAATTCATTGTTCCATCAATGATGGCAAGCCGTCCTAGCCCAGATGCAGCAAAGCAGGCCCAAACCATGATACTACCAGCACCATGTTTCATAGATGGGATAAGGTCCTTATGCTAGAAGGCAGTGTTGTTCTTTCTCCAAACATAACGCTTTTCTTTTAAATCAAAAAGTTCTATTTTGGTCTCATCTGTCCACCAAACATTTTTCCAATAGCCTTCTGGCTCGTACACATGATCTTTACCAAACTGAAGACGAGCAGAAATGTTCTTTTTGGAGATCAGTGGCTTACTCCTTGCAACCCTGCCATGCACACCACTGTTGTTCATCTTCTGATGGTGGACTCATGAACATTAACATTAGCAATGTGAGAGAGGCCTTCTGTTGCTTAGAAGTTACCCTGGGGTCCTTTGTTACCTCGCCAACTATTACACGCCTTGTTCTTGGAGTGATCTTTGTTGGCCGACCACTCCTGGGGAGGGTAACAATGGTCTTGAATTTCCTCCATCTGTACACAATCTGTCTGACTGTGGATTGGTGGAGTCCAAACTCTTTAGAGATGGTTTTGTAACCTTTTCCAGCCTGATGAGCATCAACAACTGGTCCTCAGAAACCCTGACTCTAATTTCACCTTCAAAGTAACTGCTAATCCACATACTTTATATGTAATATTGGATCATTTTCCTCAATAAATAAATGACCAAATATAATATTTTTGTCTGTTTTGTTTAACTGGGTTCTCTTTATCTACTTTTAGGACTTGTGTGAAAATCGGATTGTTTTAGGTCATATTTATGTAGAAATATAGAAAATTCTAAAAAGTTCACAAACTTTCAAGCATCACTGTAGGTAAAGTAAAATGAAATTAAGGTTTGTGCAAATATAATAATAATAAGAAGAAGAAGAAGACGAAGAAGGAGAAGACGAAGAAGAAGACGACGAAGAAGAAGACGAAAAAGAAGAAGAAGAATAATCTGGGCTCCTTTCCCTCAGGCAAAGCCAATAATGTCTCTATGGGTGTTTCATGCCCCAGATGGAAGGCACCACCAGAATTTAAATTTGGGACACTGGAATGGTGGACTAGCATATTAGGCTGTCCACCAATTATCATCATACTTATTATAATAATAATAATAATTATTATTTTCATTAATAATAATAATAATAATAATAATAAAAATAAACCATAATCATTATTTTATTATTGTTATTATTATAAATCTCACATTAGGCCAGAAAGCAGAGATTGCCACAGGAAGTACATGTATGGATTTTTCGACACAAACAGCTTAATGATCAGAGACTTAGCTGGAGCATAGCTGGAGTTTTGTCAAAGGTACACATTGGCTGGTGACTGGACAGAGGTACAACAGCGTTGAGCAGAGAAGAGTTTTTCAAGGTAAGAGTAGTCATAGCAAAAGGTAGATGGAAACATAGGAGATACTATGAGACTTGAGTGCTGAGTGCCGGAGTGAAGAGTTGTTTAAATGCCAATGGCATGATGAGGAGAGGATCCAATCAAGCTCCTGCTCGAACTCCCACTGGATGCCACTGACAAACAGGAGGTACGGAGGATGGGCTGGGGGCTCTCACCAGAGAGGATGAGAGGGGCATACACCTTTTGTTTTTTTATATTTAAAAATCTAACCGGGAAGAACTTAGAATCCAGTGAGCCTGGTGAAGGTTGAAGTATTATTCTAATACTCACATTTTTCATCATCAGTGAATACTGTAACTGGGTGCTCCACACCCTCTAAGCAGTATCACCACTCTTCCGACACAAGTTTAATGGCTAAAAGCTTCTGGTCTCTGATGTCTCAATTGCACCCAGCCATAGTGCATGTGTGTGTGGGTGAAATGACTGATTTTTGGGTGTTGAGAGAGGAATGCACCTGTTCCTCTTCAACGAAGGGAAGGCTGGGGCCTGTGCTCGAACACAGGGTCTCCCATTAAGACCTCCCTGAATGTGACAAAAAGCCATGCCAGCAGTGGGGAACCAGAAAAGATTGCATGCTTTGTGGCAGATAAGGGCTGTGAGAGAGGCAGCTATCTTGCTGAAGCCATGGATGAAGTGCATTTTGGAGACCAAGTTTAGTTTAGGAACACACAGATTTGAGCTGCTCCAGATTGCTTTTCTTTGTAAAGAAGGAGCTGGCTGATGCATCTTAGTACAATAGCACAGTGGTGAGGGCGATAGCAATTTGGTGACCTTCTGTTTACTAAATTCGTCAGCCAGGTCCTTTTAAAGCAAAGGTACACTGGGTGATGAGCAGTGACTGAAAAAAATTATGGTACTTAGCTGAAAGTTCTCAGTAGCAAGAGAGTAGGCATTGTAGGATTGTGAACATATGTTCATCTTGTTCAGCTCAGAAGATGGTGGGTTTGTGTAACTTCAGCCATGACAGCTCCAGGACGACCAGGGGACGATGGAGAATGCAGCAGGAAGTAGGAGAAGATTTCAGTGTGGACAGAACTGGCAGAAATGCAGAGAGCGTTGGTGGTGTGAGTCAAGATCCCCCTGCCCTTCCTCTGATTGCAAATGGATGATGGAGGGTAATCGCTGAAGCAGGATGGAGCACTGCTCAACCAGGGACATATCCATGAATTTTCTCTCTGATCAGGAAATGGAAGTCATGCAGTGTGTAACAGTACCAGGATATGAATGAATGAGTAGAATGCACGAGAAATGCATTACTCACAGCGCTGGCCTGCGGATGTCTTGATGTGTGTTCCTGTCTATGTCCAGGTGCTGATTTATGGGCAACAGGTTGCAGTCACTTTGGAGATGATATTGGATCCACGATACAGGCAAAGACTAGCCGCCAGGAAGCACTGTCACTATACTGATGGGAGACTGCATTGATCTGCATGGCTTCAACGCTGGCAGATGGAACAAAATTCAGGCCAATAACTTGCACTGAAAGGTGATGAGCAGAGTGAAATCATTCCAGTTGCTCACCCAGCGAGGAGGGAGATGATGAGTGCAATGCATGTTCAATTAAAGTCAAAATCAGGTTTATTCCTAGGTGCTTTTTACCATGGAGCATTGTCTCAAAGCAGCTTTCCAATTTTATATTATCTAAGCCCAATCTGAAACTGAGCAAACCTAGGTGACAGTGGCAAGGAAAAGCTAAATGTTATAAGGAAAAAGCTTGAGAGGACCAATAATCAACACATCTTCCTTGGGTAGCTTAGATGATATATTTAAGAATAAGTTATCTAAATAATAATAATTTCTAGTAATAGTTTAAATAAGCAGACATCAGTTCTGAGTGACATTGCAGTCCTTGCACTCCACCAGACTAGCATCATATTTATTGGGAAGGGTGATTCAGAAGAACCAGTGGGTTCTTTGGGGGAGACCACAGGGTCGATGGGCACCGGTGATCTGGGCAAGGCAGGAACAGCCTTGGGTGGAGTGGTAGAAAAGGGATGCAAGCTGCCTGTGCTGTGCCTTGGTGATAGCTCTAAGTTGCTGCTGCTGCTTGTTCAATAACATGTTGGCCATGGGCAGCTATTATTTCCAGTATTCGCGCACTATTTGCTGTGACTTTATCCCAGACAGATGAATTCAGGAAGTAAAAGTTTTAGCAGCTTTATAGACACGAGAAATGTGTGATCAGACAAAGACTTAACCAAGGCGGAGTTGTTGTATGGTCCAAAAAATGGACCATAGAGATTCCTGATGATCAGGCTCAGATAAGAGTCATTCAAGGCAAGAGTAGTTGTAGTTGATGAAGGTAGATGAAATGCAGAAAATAAAATGCTCAGAAACATAGTAGGTACTATGAGACGTCACGCCGAGTGTAGGAGTGAAGAGGATTACATGCCAATGGCATGATGTGGAGACCGGGAACAGCTGAGAGGACTTAATACGTAGGCAAATTGGAATGACGCAGAACAAAATAATTATAATCAACAACATATCAAAACCTTCAGCTTCCTCCCATCATGACACTTACTGGATCAAGCATGAAAATGCAATTCACCTGTGGTTAAGAAACAATCCCGTAAATATGAAATCAAAGTTCTATTATTTTAGTGGCCAGCAAAGCCACTGAGTCTCAGTGCTATTGTGAGTCTAGGATAATATGGGAAATGCTGTTCGGCACATGAATGTTCAGCCATTCAGTTTGCAGCATGTGTGAAGGAAAGTCATTTTTCACAAGCTACCATCTTTCTTCAAAATGCATCTGGCATCTTTTAAAATTCATGCCATTCTGAAGGCCAAAAGAGGTGCAACGTATTGCAACCCACTTTCCACTTCTGTACTTTGTAAACTGAAAATTCAGATACATCTTGCATTGATTGCATTAATATATACCCTATATCCCCAACCACCTTTCACCAAAAGATTGTTCCTCTGCAAATCACACTGCATGGTGCTAAATTATTCAGATTGTTTTTACACCACACAGTATTTTGTACTTTTATGTAGAAACACTTCAAATTGCATATTCATTTAGGCAAATCTCCAAACCTTGCAAACCATCTTATTTTGCTTATGTGAAGGATCCAATCCTTCCTAGACTATGAGCTCGGACATTTAATGGGGTGTTATCTGTTTTTTATGCTTTTCTACAGTGGAGCTTGAAAGTTTGTGTACTTTTTAGCATTTTTTATATTCCTGCATTTTCTATATTCCTGCATAAATCATCATCATATTTTCACACAAGTTCTAAAAGTAGATAAAGAAAACCCAGTTAAACAAATGAGACAAACGTTTAATGTGTGGGCATTCATTTTTTGGAAACGAATGTTATTGGGAAATGTTATTGGAATGGTTATTGGAAAAATGATCCAACATTACATATCTGTGAGTGGCAAAATTATGAGAACCGTCATTTTCAGTATTTAGTGTGACCTTGTTAAAAAATGTAGTTGAATGTTTCTGGTAAATGTTACAAAGTGGCACAAAGTGCATCTACATATAAACACACTAACTGGCAAATTTATTAAGTAGACCCGCTTCAACTGCTTGTTAATGCAAATATCTAATTAGTCAATCACATTGCAGCAACTCAGTGCATTTTGGCAGTAGACATGGTCAAAACGAGCATCAGAATTGAAAAATAAAGATGATTTAAGTGACTCTGACTCTGAATGTAGCATGGTTGTTGGTGTTGGAGTTGGTAGTAGAGTGCTGAGTAATTCAGAATTTACTGGGATTTTCACACATAGTCATCTCTAGATTTTACAGAGAATGGCCCTAAAAAGAGAAAATATCCAGTGAGCGGCAGTTATTTGGGTGAAAAGGTCAGAGGAGAATGGGCAGACTGGTTTGAGCTGATAGAAAGACAACAGTAACTCAAATAACCACTCAATATAACCTGGTTATGCAGAAGATAATCTCTGCTTGCACAACATGTCAAACCTTGACGCAGATGGGCGACAGAAACAGAATACTGCAACAGGTGCCACTGCCTTCAGCAAAGAACAGGCAACGGAGGGTACAGTTCACACAGGCTCACCAAACTTTAACAACAGAATGGTCTAATGAGTCTCGATTTCTGCTGCAACATTCAGATGGTTGGTGGTGGTGGTGGTATAATGGTTTGGACGCTATTTTCTTACCACACTTTGGACATCTTAAAACCAACTGAGCATTGATTAAATGCCACAGACTACCACAGACTATTGTTGCTGACCATGTCCATCCATATGTCCATCCCACAGTGTACCCACATTCTATGCGCCATGTCACAAAGCTTAAATCATCTCAAACTGATTTCTTGCACAATGAATTCACTGTACTCAAATGGCCTTCACAGTTACCACATCTTAATCCAGTACAGCACCTGTGAGATGAGAACAGGAGGTTTGCATCATGGATGTGCAGCTTTACAAATCTGCAGCACCTGCATGATGATCAGGTCAGTATGGACCAAAATCTCTGAGGAATGTTTCCAGAACCTTGTTGAATCTATGCCAAGAACAATTAAACCGGTTCTGAAGGCAACACATCGGTCTGAGGAAGGACAAACTACAAATCAACAATAGCACCCAAGGCTCACTGATGTACAAGGGCTAAAACACCACAAGTCACAGAAACTGGCTCATTTTGTTCCGCTAAAAAAATCCATTTGTGATTTATTGTTACTTATTCAAGACAGGCTTTTATAATCGAATACCCCAAACAGTAGCTTTCAGATATTAAAAAAAATATCCTAACATTCAGTAAAAAGAGCAAGATGTTTTATTTCTACCAGGCAGGAATTGCTCATTAGGTTTTTTGAAAAATACAAAAAGCAACACCTACATTATTAATAAAGCCAGGGAAGCATCTTGGCAGAAAACTGCAACTGATTTAATGGGGGAAGAAACATTTTTAAAACATTCACGAGTGTTTAAATTTGTTATTGGGTGCAAATATGTCTTTTATATTTAAACATGAAAGTAACCAAGGTACAATGGTAAATTTATACTGTAATGGAGTGTAAGGGTTTATATACTGTAGTTGAATACAATTTCTGTTTTCTTCAAGTAGAAGGTCTTCATCTACTGCTCAGCCTGCACTCTTGGCATCCTTCCCTGCTGTGGTTCGGGCAGACTGCACAAAACTGTATAGGCTACACAAAGATGGACTTATGGCTTCTGATTGATCTGTTAAGTAAGCAATGGAATGCTGATATGGGAAGCCTGCCAAATAAAATGCAGTCAAACTCATCTAGGTTAAGGATCAATTGATGTGTAAGGATCATTTTCATTAATACAGAATACCAGAAATGTCACTAAAATGCCACTGTGCCCAGGAAAAGTAATACATATCTTGAGGAAGTACTTCAGGGTGAGGCAGTGTTCATCCCCCCTATATTCCTTCATCACTACTATTTAAAGAAAAACCACTGGTAAAGCAGTGTGAAGTGATATGCATACAGTGGTGCTTGAAAGTTTGTGAACCCTTTAGAATTTTCTATATTTCTGCATAAATATGACCTAAAACATCATCAGATTTTCACATAAGTCCTAAAAGTAGATAAAGAGAACCCAGTTAAACAAATGAGACAAAAACATTATACTTGGTCATTTATTTAATGTGGAAAATGGTTCAATATTACATATTAGTGAGTGGCAAAAGTGTGTGAACGTCTAGGATTAGCAGTTAATTTGAAGGTGAAATTAGAGTCAGGTGTCTTCAATCAATGGGATGACAAGCAGGTGTGAGTGGGCACCCTGTTTTATTTAAAGAACAGGGATCTATCAAAGTCTGCTCTTCACAACACATGTTTGTGGACGTGTATCATGGCATGAAGAAGATTTCTGAGGACCTCAGAAAAAGAGTTGTTGATGCTCATCAGGCTGATCTCTAAAGAGTTTGGACTTCACCAATCCACAGTCAGACAGATTGTGTACAAATGGTAATTCAAGACCATTGTTACCCTCCCCAGGAGTGGTCGACCAACACAGATCACTCCAAGAGCAAGGCGTGTAATAGTTGACAAGGTCACAAAGGACCCCAGAATAACTTCTAAGCAACTGAAGGCCTCTCTCACATTGACTAATGTTAATGTTCATGAGTCCACCATCAGAAGAACACTGAACAACAGTGGTGTGCACGGCAGGGTTGCAAGAAAAAGCCACTGCTCTCCAAAAAGAACATTGCTGCTCGTCTGCAATTTGCTAAACATCACGTGGACAAGCCAGAAGGCTACTGGAAGAATGTTTTGTGGATGGATGAGACCAAAAGAGAACTTTTTGGTTTAAAAGAAAAGCGTTATGTTTGGAGAAAGGAAAACACTGCATTCCAGCATAAGAACCTTATCCCATCTAAGAAACATGGTGGTGGTAGTATCATGGTTTGGGCATGTTTTGCTGCATCTGGGCAGGACGGCTTGTCATCATTGATGGAACAATGAATTCTGGAATGATATCAGAGAATTCAAAGGAAAAAAAATGTCAGGACATTCGTCCATGTGAAATGGAATCTAAGAGAAGGTGGGTCATGCAGCAGACCAAGCCCTAAGCACACAAGTCATTCTACCAAAGAATGGTTACAGAAGAATAAAGGTCATGTTTTGGAATGGCCAAGTCAAAGTCCTGACCTTAATCCAATAGAAATGTTGTGGAAGGACCTGTAGTGAGCAGCTAATGTGAGGCAACCCACCAACATCCCAGAGCTGAAGCTGTTCTGTATGGAGGAATGGGCTAAAATTCCTCCAAGCCGGTGTGCAGGACTGATCAACAGTTACAGGAAACGTTTAGTTGCAATTATTGCTGCACAGAGGGTCACACCAGATACTGAAAGCAAAGGGTCACATACTTTTGCCACTCACTAATATGTAATATTGGATCATTTTCCTCAATAAATAAATGACCAAGTATAATATTTTTGTCTCATTTGTTTAACTGGGTTCTTTTTATCTACTTGTAGGACTTGTGTGAAAATCTGATGATGTTTTAGGTCATATTTATGCAGAAATATAGAAAATTTCCAATTTCCAATACACAAACTTCCATGCACCACTTTATTTTGGGGTTTAGTTAAGGCTTTAATGTGTTAAATTCTGATAGCAATTTGACACCCTAGTAATGTGCACTGATATATAATACTGTGCTTTTTGAATCTGTAGCGGTCATGTAAGTAATCACTAAAAGCAAGTGAATTTATCCTGCCCAGAAAAGACCTTGAAACAGGTGGATAGAATGCTCTGTGAACAATCTGCACTCTCTCATCCACTGGAAATCCCATGGTTGTCACATGCAATAGCCTTCGCATAATAAACTTCTACATTTTACCTCATTTGGATCACCTGTACACTATTACTAAGTTTCTGTTTTAGGAGAAACTTTATCCAAATCCATTACATGTGTAAAATGTAATGAACTTACAGGTATGCATTGCATAATGTCCACAATGTGTTCAGTGAAACTTATGCAAACTAGACGTTGTCCGAATACCATATTATATCATACTTAGCAAAGCTATGTGGGATTCTGTAGTGTACTTTTTGAAATGGTCAATATAGTGCACATACATTCATATGTTTTGGGACTGTGTTAGCTTAGTGGTTAAGGTATTGGACTATGAACCGGAAGGTATAGTGTTCAAATCCCACCTCTACCAAACTGCCACTGTTGAGTCCTTGAGCAAGACCCTTAACTGAAAATGGTTTGGTTCGTAACAGTTGAAACTGATACGATTGTATTAGTTGTATGTCGCTCTAGATAAGGGCATCTGCTAAATGCTTAGATGTAAAACATCAACAGTAGCTTCCACATATTGATTTTCAGATTTTTTACTATTTAAAATGGGTAAAATGTTATTTCACTGTACAGCAATTGTACAGCCACTCCCTAATCCTCTCTCTCTCTCTCTCTCATTTATATGATAATGTTGGACTTACAATGCAAGTAGTTTTTTCACGAGAGACCAGGGAACTGAGAAGTGTGCGGAAACTGTTAAACAAGCATGAGACTGTGAGAAGAGAGCACATTTAACCCTGGTGTGCTGTGTTGCAACGATGCAGTTCTTGTCCACTTACCGCTACAAAAAAAAAGCAACCTCTCAAACAGAAATCAACCCACAACTTTCACAATCATGTGTTTAATAAAACTTTCTGCAACAGAGGCTGCACGGCTACATGTGGCATTTCAACTGCTGCAATACAACAGCTAATGCATCTGCCAAGATAATTTATGGTTTAAGTAGGTTAATAACCTTAATAATTTAGTAATAATAATAAGGATACTAACTTTAGCAGACCATAACTGTTGTCCAAATGGATGCTATGCAGCACCTGTTTTTAAAAGTAATTTTATTAATGTATTTAATCAAAACATCTTTAAACATTTTTCAAAACATATTTCAAAATTATGAATCAAAACATTTGGCTTATTAATCCATAGTATGCAGGCTGCTTTTTTATATGTTTAAATTAATATGTCTTAATGTCAAAGTATGTACAAAATACGTAATAGCAAGTTAAATGGGAAATATTAGGTTGATGGCAGGTTCTTCTGAAACATTGTTCCTGATCAATGTTTCCACTCGCTGAACCCAGGAGACTTTTATAATAGGTTTAATCAAGGTAGACCAAGCTTCAGCTCTAGCCTGTCCAAAAGCATATACTGTCATAATTACTGAGTGAGGACTTAAGATAAACTCTTTTTGAAGAACTGAAATTGACTCAACTTATGCAGGCTTGTCTCAGTAAGCCTGGCTTTTTGAGTTAGCTTTCTTTATGGAATAGCCCCCCAAGTGGTCATAATGTTATGGCTCATCAGTCTTTATTGCATTAATTCATGTGTTAAATCTAAAGGGCAGTTTACAGTTAGCATTATCTGCTCCTTAACTTGTCCAAAACAAAGACGGTGGTCAACTTCAGGAGGAAAAGGACCACCATCAGTCCTGTTTCCATCATGGATCCGAATGTTTGAGCTGGTAGATACCTACAAGTACTTGGGTTTCCTGCTTGACAACGTACTGGAGGGCCAACACTGAGGCTGTGTACAGGAGGGGGATGAGCAGACTCTTTCTCTTTTAACATGTGCAGCAAGATGTGATCTTCTACCAGTCTGTTGCTGCAGGTGCTGTCTTATATGCAGCATTTTGTTGGGGAGGCAGCATCATAGCAGGAGATGCAAAAAAGGAGATGCTCAACAAACTGGCTCGAGAAGGCTGGCTCGAGTTGGTGGTGGATACTGAAGTCATTATTTCTCTTTAAGTAGGGCTATAGCTCCCCGCCTAAAAAAAAAAAAAAGAAAATGTTTTTCTACCAATTAAACTATTCGTCAGTAGTTTTTCTTATTTATTCTCTCTTATTTAACTGTGCCATCTGTTTCCATATTCACAATATACGGTAATGGAATGTGATGCACTAGGACCTGGAGGAGGCCCTGCTGCCCCAAAATATCCCTGAATCCTGAAACAAGAGTTGAATGTTCGGTTGATCTGACAGGCTATCACTCTGCACTGTTTTTTCAAAAATCCAGAACACAGTGTGTAAGGGAAAAGTTGTCTGTGTGAGTGGATATTCCTGAAGAAGAGAGTAATGTCAACACAAGAATTACGTTACTTGAATGTCTGTTACAAACATTAATTAAGCAAAATATAAACTCATTGATGCAGTGGAATTGCATTATGCTAGCAGAGGAAACTGGATTGATGAACTGTAACGGTGTGGTTGGACAGACCCACACGCAGAGCCAGAAACGACCAACAGAGGGGGATGCCCCTTCGTTAAGATTCACACTACAGGGTGTGTATGTTCAAAGAACAAATAATATATATGTATGTGTGTTTGTGTATGTATATATATATATATATATATATATATGGAGGCACCAAACATGCAACAAGGAAGTGCAGTGGTGCTCGTGGAAATGGGAACCGTTCCAACAAACGGAGGCTGGAATCTAAAACCACTCCCTAAACTCTAACTATAATCCAACTGAGAATAAGCCCCGGTCAAGAGATCCGAGTGCTACCAAAAACTGGGGTGATTAGAAGAAAGGAAAAGACCTGTCAAAAGGCTCAAATGAGAGTACGCCCAGGCTTAAACAAAAGTTGTGTGAAAGCGTCTTCGTGATGAATTAGATACGCGCGCACACATACACGCACACGCCGCGAAGGTTCACCACTCGTATCAAATTCCTACTGCCTTTCACAGCAGGTTACTTTTAGACTTTCTTTTCTTTCTTTCCTTTTAAACTAGCGTTTCCTGAAAAACTGGGGTCCCCTGTTCAGAAAACTATGTCCTTGGGCAGACCGTGGACCCGCACGACGTGCTGCAAAATTAGGTTGGCCGTCTCCTTGGCAGAAGGCAACCGGGGCAGAGCTACGAACATGCCTTGGAAAACCTGTCTACTATGACTAAAATGACCGTCATCCCCCGCGATGGGGGTAGGCCTGTAACAAAGTCCAAGGACAGGTGGGACCATGGACGCGCAGGTGTGGATAAGGGGTGGAGAAGTCCGGTTGGTCTCGACCTAGGCTCCTTATTGCGAGCACAGGTTATACAGACTGTGACAAAAGACCTCACATCCTTGTTCATACTATGCCACCAAAAGCGCCTGCGCAGGAGCTCTAATGTTCGTGTAACCCCGGGGTGGCCTGCAAGGGGGGAAGAATGCCCCCACTGCATAACCTGGGTTCGAACCGCAGAAGGTACATAAAGCTTGCCATGGGGTCCGGTCCCTGGATCTGGTTCCTGCTGAAGCGCTTTAGTGATGCGGGTCTCCAGCTCCCAGTGCACTGGCGCCAGAATGCGCAGGGCTGGGATTATGGGTTCATCCGAGGGCTCTAGCCCAGGAGGCTCCCACTGCCTGGAGAGGGCATCAGGCTTTCCATTCTTAGACCCGGGTCGGTATGAGAGGATGAAATTAAACCGATTGAAAAACAGGGCCCATCTTGCTTGCCGTGGGTTCAGACGCTTAGCTTGCTGTATATAGGCTAGATTCTTGTGGTCGGTCCAAACCTGAAAGAGATGTTCTGCACCCTCAAGCCAGCGGCCTCCCTCCTCTAATGCCAGCTTGACCGCAAGGAGCTCCCCGATTGCCGATATTCATAATTATACGCTCGGCTGGCGTGAAGCCGGTGGGGAGAAAAAGGCGCAAGGGTGGAGGAGCTTCAGTCCTGGGCCTGAGCGCTGAGACAACACGGCCCCAACCCTCTCGTTGGAGGCGTCCACTTCGAGTATGAAGGGTGCGCTAGGGTCAGGAAGCTGGAGAACTGGGGCTGAAGTTAGCCTCCTCTTCAGCTCCTCAAATGCGACCTCCGCCTCCGGAGTCCACCTGAAGCGTCCTGGGATCTTCCTAGTGAGATCCATTAGTGGAGCTGCTATCGTGCTGAAGTTTCGAACAAATCGCCGAAAGAAATTTGCAAAGCCCAAGAACCGTTGTACCAGCTTCAGTGAGGTTGGGCGTGGCCAGTCTATGACCGCCTTGGTCTTGGACGGGTCCATACTCAGCTTCCCCTTGGAAACTATGAAACCCAAAAAGGACACTGAGGTGGCGTGAAACTCTGATTTTTCGAGTTTCACATACAGGTGATTCTCAAGGAGCAGCTGTAAGACCCGGCGAACATGGCCCACGTGGTCGTCTACTGACCTGCTGTAGATCAATATATCGTCCAGGTAGACGAACACAAACCTACCGATGGCTTCACGTAGAACCTCATTAATCAGGCGCTGGAAGACGGCAGGAGCATTCATTAGCCCAAAGGGCATCACCCGGTATTCGTAATGCCCTGTCGGGGTAATGAATGCAGTCTTCCATTCGTCCCCAGGTCTAATCCTGACCAGGTTGTAAGCACTCCGTAGGTCTAATTTGGTAAAGATGGAGGCTTGTTGAAGAGATTCGAACGCTGAGGCCATAAGTGGTAGTGGGTAACGGTCCTTGACTGTGATGGCATTCAGCCCCCTGTAATAAATGCACGGATGGAGGCTGCCATCTTTATTGCCTACAAAAAAAAAACATGCCCCTGCGGGAGAGGTAGAGGGGCGGATGAAGCCCAAACTTAGGGCTTCCTGAATGTAGGTCTCCATTGAGCGGCGCTCAGGGCCAGAGAGGGAGAACAGCCTTCCCCGCGGAGGGGTTGCTCCAGGTAAGAGGTTGATGGCACAATCAAAGGGCCTATGAGGGGGCAGGTCTTGTGCTTCCTTCTTACTAAAGACCTCCTGGAGATCCCAATACGCGGTGGGAACATTAGAAAGACTGGGGCCCAACTTGGGCTCCGGGCTTATGAGGGCAGAACTATCCAGGCAGGTCTGCTGACAGCATGGGCCCCAGGATATCACAGACTGGGTGGTCCAGTCCACTCTGGGATTATGGCGCTGCAGCCAGGGGTAACCAAGAACTAGCTGCAGATGTGGGGCCACCGTCAAGAAAAAGGCCATACGTTCGCTGTGTTGCCCAATCTGGAGCAAGATGGGGCAAGTACGTTGAGTAACAGCGCCCCCCGCCACAGGGCGACCATCGACAGCTAGCAAAGGTTGGGGGCATTCCAAGGTTTCGAGAGGCAGACGTAAGGAGTGGGCCAGGTTGCGGTCAATAAAGTTTCCGTCCGCTCCCGAGTCCAAGAAGGCCTGTAGGACCCTCTCAGTGCTTCTCCCCCATTTGAGAGTGGCCCTGAGGAAGACCCCCATGGAGGTTGATAATTGATTTGAGCCCCCTACGAGCCGCCCTGCTCGTAGTGGGCCCTCCGGTTTCCCGGGCGACCAGGACGTGTGGGCCCCATCCCTGGCCGATTCCACACTCTGAACAAGACAGCTCCCGTCTCTGGACACCCTGATCAGGAGCATGACAACTGCCTAATTGCATGGGTTCCAGCGTGTCATGGTCCCCTCGAGCTGCAGGTTGCGCGATGGGATCCAGCGACCTAGGGCGTGGCCCTGCATTTGCCCAACGATCGCGACGTCTCTGGCGCATGCGATTGTCTAGGCTTATACACAATTCCGCGAGAGCCTCTAGAGTCTGTGGTGGATCGCGGGTGGTCAGTTCGTCCTTCATTGGGTCCGAAAGACCGTGCTGGAATGCGGCCATTAAGGCCTCCACATTCCAGCCACTTTCAGCTGCCAGAGTTCTGAACTCGATGGAGTAATCTGCCACCGTACGCCCTCCTTGTCTGATGCGGAGTAGGCGCGGGGCCGCTTGCCTCCCCCCAAGGGGATTGTCAAAAGTGCTGCACATTGCCTCCATGAATGCCTCGGGCGAAGAACACGCCTCAGCATTGTTCTCCCATAGAGGCGTGGACCAAGCTAGGGCACGCCCTGATAACAAAAAGATAATAAAGGCGACCTTCGATCGCTCAGTAGGGAAGCGGGAGGGCTGTTGCTCAAAGACCAGGGAGGATTGCAGAAGGAACCCCCGACAGCGCTCCGGGCCCCCATCATATCTATCAGGGAAGGATACATGGGACTCCCTAGAAGTCATTGGGGATTCCTGAGGTGGGGGGGAAGGTACCGACCCCAGTGGTTCAGCTGGGGCAGTCGCTACCTGGCCGCCTGTGGGCAAGGCGGCCAGGGCTGCCATTATCTCTGTCAGACGCTGGTCCATGTTGACCAGGACCTCCTCATGTCTTGACAGCAAGGCCGCATGGCCCGCAAGGGCCGTCTGATATGGGTCAGGCTCCGCTGGGTCCATTAAAGGCAGCGGCTTTTCTGTAACGGTGTGGTTGGCACAGACCCACACGCAGAGCCAGAAAAACGACAACAGAGGGGGATTGGCCCCTTCGTTAAAGATTTCACACTACAGGGTGTGTATGTTCAAAGAACAAATAAATATATATGTGTGTGTGTTTGTGTATGTATGTATATATATATATATATATATCTATACTATATATATGGAGGCACCAAAAATTGCAAACAAGGAAGTGCAGTGGTGCTCGTGGGAAATGGGAACCGTGTCCAACAAACGGAGGCTGGAATCTAACACGGAACTCCCTAAACTCTAACTATAATCCAAATGAGAATAAGCCCCGGTCAAGAAGATCCGAGTGCTACAAAAAACGGGTGGGGTGATTAGAAGAAAGGAAAAGAACCTGTCAAAAGGCTCAAATGAGCGGAGTACGCCCAGGCTTAAACAAAAGTTGTGTGAAAGCGTCTCGTGATGAATTAGATACGCGCGCACAACCACATACACGCACACGCCGCGAAGGTTCACCACTCGTATCAAAATTCCTACTGCCTTTAACAGCAGGTTACTTTTAGACTTTCTTTTCTTCTTTCCTTTTAAAACTAGCGTTTCCTGAACGTATTCGTCGGAAAATTCGCATCCTAGATTCAATGACCATTATACCGACAGCGCTTCCGCATGAGAAAAGCCGCTGCAGCGCACGTCTGCGTTGAGAGCGCTTATAAAGCGTGTGGCACAGCTGCTGTCAATGAGCGTGATCAGTTCACCGGGCGCGGGAACGCACTGAGCTCTGGGAGCGCGCGTGCAGTGCATGCGCGTTTTCAGAACGGCGTGCAGGCGCTCGGCGCTCCACTGCAGTGGATGATGCTGATGTGCCTGCCATTACATGAACATAAATAAGCCTACTGAAAAAGCTAGTTAAAGAGCTGAATTTAAACCTTGCAGTATTTAGGGCAAAAATGAATGGATGGCTTGTTCTCTCTTGATTTTATGATTATATACAATATTTTACAGGTACCTGTTAGTAATTCATGAAGTCGTATAATTATCTGTACCTTATAGAAACTCTGAAAGCCATTTCTATTTAAATAAATTATCTGATATGAGGCAATTTTCAAATAGTTGTAGGTTTTTAATTTTATGCCACTTTAATAATGCAGACATTTTTTAGTATTTTTTTAATCTGCTAGGATGCTTACCTATAGCCCAAAGTCAAAGCTCAATTCATAAATCAGTAGTGATGCCCCTGGTGGTGGAAAGGAGGACAACCTCGACAACTCATCACATCCCCTTCATGATGTACTGGTCAGACAGTGGAGCACTTTTAGTAACAAACTCATTCAACTCCACTGTAATAAGGAACGGTAGAGGGGATCATCTGTACCAGCAGTACAACACCTCATGACAGTACAGGGAAATTTTAGTATTCTAAACCACTGGTAGAATACTATACGCAGAGATACATCTCTGTTGCCATATCACTGTGTTTTTGCCACTTTCATCCATAAAGTTTGCCCAACTATTAATATTTACTGCACACTGATACTTTTGAGTAGCTTAGTATATTCATATACAGCAATATGTCTATTTCATTTATTCACCTGCATAATTATGTACAGTAATACTTACTTTAAATGCTCTATTCTGCCATACTGTGAAGTGTTGTAATATTAAATATAGAATGCTAAATACTAATAGAAATGAAAAAATATTGCTTTTATATAACTCAGCATTTCTAGTATACAGTAAATAAAAGAATCATCTGGCCTGCCTCTATGGACATTGTTAGTCCCTATTCTGTTTATGCAGTCATGAGCAATTTAATACACATGATGTTCTATCTGTCCCTTACGAAAAAGTTCCTAAAGTCTGAAAGGTAACAAACTTCAATGTGCTCAACCATGGAGCAAAGTCAATCTCAAGTCGGAAAGCTGTAAGAAATTAAAAGTGAACTGGAAGTTTCATATACAGAGGGCCTTGACGCAAATTAGTCACTCTGGCACCAAAAACTACTTACTGACTTCAAAGGCAAATAGATTGCTCTCGGAAATTCGACACAGAAAAACATTCTACTTTGTTACCAAAATGCACTAATCCCAGCTCAACCAATCTGTATGTAAGACATCAAACACTTCTTATGTACTACAGATGCAGCCCAAAGCAAAGACAGGTTTGCTTGTACAGTGTTTTGATAGAGAACCAATTTCCAAAAGGACGTTTCAGGGGATATATGTCCTTCTGTTCCTCCCCCTCAGTTTAAGGATAAAAAATAATAGATATTTTATCAGCATTTTGACAAAATGAGAAAGCTGAACTTTTTTTTTCTCCCACTCCACTTATCGTACACATGATCAGCCTCTACTCGCAGCTACTTAAGATCGACTCTGATTCTGTGTGCCTCCAGGTTTGCAAAATAATAATAAATTGCTTGTCAAGGCCAGGCAGCATCTACTAAAGTACTGCTAATAAAGAACTTTCTAAAAATCAACACTCGAAACCAGGAAAAGTTCAGACTTAGCAATGAATCACAAACGTTGAGCAAAAACGTGGAATGCAAAACTGGTAATGAGCAGGTGTTCTGTTAAAAGCATGGTTTATCAAAGCAATGATTCCCAATATTAGCAATGACACTGAATAAATCAAGTCAGCATTCCCAAACACTCTGTCCATTTGGAGTCAGGATATTTTTTTTTCCTCTAAAGGATGTTATTTTCTTTTGATGAACCTCTTTTTACTTCTTCAGGATTCCACTCACTTGCCACTGACTGCAACAAAATCTAACAGCAACTAGTCATTGAGAATATCTATGTAGCATGTTGGATAACTTGAGGTTTAACTGAGACGTGTGTTCTATTGTTTTGTGTTTTGAGCGATCGCCAACCAGTACACGTAGGCATTACATACAAGGACTAGGTGGATTTGGTTTGAAGTATTGTCTGATGTTGTATGCTTCTGTTCTGGGGCTGTCTAGAACAGTCTCTTCTGCATTTCTTTGTTCATCTTTCAATGATGTTGTTATATTTGCTATTCATGGTGGTTGTAGATCCTGTAATTACGGATAATCTCTTCCCAAGGTTATTGTCGATAGGACTGCACCTAGTATGTCAATATGCTTATTTGCGATGTAATATTGTCACGTGATGTGACAATCACCAGTTGTTGCTGCTTAAGTATCATAAACTTCCTTCTCTCTCAGAGTACTATGCAATGCCTGATTGGAATGTAGCCTTTCGTTGAGTCATTTTTAACTATTCTAGTGTTTATACTTTAAATCTTGTATATTTTGTTTCCCGGGGACCTTGGTACTTGTATAGTGTGGGTGGTGGAGAAGAGCTACAGATGCTGATTGAGGTTTTATTTCTTGTCTGTTCTTGTTGATATTTTTGTTTGGGTCTATATTATCATTTTGGTTTGTTTTGGGTATTCTTGCATCTAATTGTGTTGTATAGTTTTTATGGTTTTACTGTTAAGAGCCCTTGGTCTATCGCTGATTATACAGAGGCTTGTTATGTTAGCATTCATCAATCTGTGATGAGAGGCTCTATGTGCTCATGTACTGCAGTAGTATTTTCTTTTGTATATAACTATGAGCCACTAACTGGGTATATTTTTTATGTATTTTATTCTCAGAAGCCTGGACTCTTCACCACTATGTGTGTGTGAACACAAGTGAGCTGGGGTTGCCTTTCTTTGTGGGCTTCTTCATGCTGTTAGATAGCCTGCCCCTTAGCTGTTAACCCTCAGATCTGAGCTTTAATTGGTATTTTGGTTGAGCTGTGTAGAATATTTTTATTTTTCCTACTCCTTTATCTCGATGTGTATTTTAAGACGACATCTACAACACAACCAATTTCCCATGACTTTTGTGGCTTTTTAGGCTTTCTATCCATGATGTAACCCAGTGATGACAATCATTTTGTTGTTCTTGAGCACTGAGTATCTTTCCTATTCAACCTATACAAAGACCCTGGAAACTGCACTAATAACCACTTAAAATGCACAACACTCATCAAACCAGTATTGGTCTGTGTTTTTCTCATTTCATTGGATGGTGGGGAATCTGAATATTTTTGACTCCCACTGTAACATACATTGAGAAAAAATGCTTTGATAACCAGTGCTTTATACCAAACATTGCAATTTAAATAATAATCTTTTTCAACGGAATTTTCCATAGTCAGTAGTTTTATGATGCAGTCTTTGACAAGTATATATTTATTGTTTACCAGTTTTGCTGCAATATCCTAGGAGGGAACTCATTATACTTTACGGTTGGGGATTTGTTTGTTTGTCTGTTTGTTTTTTGCATTTTAGGGTTGCAAGGTCAGCTAAGTTCAAAGTGTTTTCTATACCATGTACTGCTCTTACACACTGTTTCGCAGCTTCGAGAGCAAACCAGCTGGAGCAAATGTCATAAATGCGAGGGCTGAGAGCAGGAGCTTGCATTTCAGGCCATTGATTTGTTCAAATCAAATCACACAGCATGGAAAAAGGCATCACATTAATCTGTATAACTTAACTACAACTTTCCGCGATATCGTTCCACATTTGATGCCACGTTGGCTCTCCTGATCCATCATCAACTACAAAGTGAAAAATAACCTAGATATGGACCTATTAGATGTATATCACATACTACATTAGATTAAATACTACATCAGAGTTAAAATCAGATAGTTTGAGCAAGGAAAGAGGAGGAAGATGAACAATGAACTCCAAATGTATAAAATATTGCGTACACACAGGACTTGATTTAGAGCCCCTGAAGCAATTTAAGAAGGTTGAGCTGCATTTAGAGTGCTGCAAATTAATTCTCAAGCTCTGAGCCACGGATAAATTGGCAAAAAAGGAGGACTTTCTTTGGTTTTCAGATTCCCAGTCTCACCTTGATCATGCCTATTTCGAGACACAAACCTAGTTTCCCCAGTCTGGCTGTAGCATCACACTGTCAAATCAGGTATAATGAACACAATGGTAGCATATAACACTAAAGCACAGACTAACAGATTTGCTGATACACTTCAAAACACCATGGCCCCCTGATTAATGCATTCAGCTCATGAATTGAAGTTCTACAAGATTGCTTTTATTGTGATTTTTCACTAAAAGCAGCAACACATCAAGACCATGATCTTACATGCAGGCATGTAGCAACTCATAACCAATGCACTGCATGCTGCCCCTTGGGACTGGTGCGAAGACAAACATTTCTGTACAAAACACCGTCTGGCATGGCCTCTGATTTCCTACAGGGCATCCTGAAACTGATAGGCTTCATGGCAGCTCAAGGAGAACCTGCAGTGTAATGATTGCACATATTCCATTGGATTGTTGTTTGGGTACGTAGGGCAAATGAAAGTTAATAAGAGAACGCATCAAGATGAAACGAGATTGAATTAGAAACTGTACTGTGACTCAGAATTAACTTTAAAAACACAAGTGTATAGAAACTAAATATAACTATTTTGTTTGTATTTAAATATAGTGCAGATAGAAAATCTTCATACTGTCAGAATCCTTACCTTCTGTCACATAATAGCTAAATCAATTAAATAAATTAAATCCATTTTTCCAGCTGTAATTATAAAGTATAAGTATTGTAGCTCTGTTGACTCCCCCTGTGGGCATTCCTGGTCCCAGAACAGCTTGATGGTCTCTTTATTTTGGGGTTTATGTGAGTCTGTGTGCTTTGTTTTATGTTTGTGGTGTCTTCTGTGAGCTAAAAAGCCCATAGTGTGAGTGAGTGTGAGTGTGTGTGTTTTATATATTTGTGTATTTATTGCTGTGCCTACCATGAGCTGGCAGGCTGGGGGTGGGTTGAGCTGGGGTTGGCCTGTGTTTGTTGCCCTACCCATCATACTGACTGGTAAATAGTCCTGATCAGGGCTGGTAATTTGTCTGTGACATTGGCTGTAAATAAAGATCTGCATTATGAGCAATTTTCTGGATCGAGTGCTGCTTCTTCATCCACGTCAATGCTACAGTATCAACTTCAAAGTGAAAGTTCAAAAGAAAAAATTAACAAAACTCCTGGTGTGGATAAGCAATAGGTCACACTTGTAATTAACAGACTAAATGGCCAACACATTACATTAGTTTAGAGGATGCAATTAATTCATAATAAAACAGGGCATCTGATTAGGATGCCTCCCGGATGCCTCCCATTAGAGATGTACCAAGCACGGCCTACTGGGAGGAGGCCCTGGGGTAGGCTCAGGACTCGCTTGAGGGATTATATCTCCCAGCTGGCCTGGGAGCGGCTGGGGAACCCCAGAATGAGCTGGTATAAATTGCGGTGGACAGAGATACCTGGGCTTCTTGACTTGCCCTGCTGCCACCGCGACACTGAAATGGATACGTGGAAAAGATAATGATGATGATGAAGATGATAACCACAGCTGTTCCTTATGGATGCCACAAGCAGTAACATGATAACATTATAACAAGTAACAAAAAAAGTTAAAAAAGCACTTTCAAAAGTGCTTCAGGATGAAGTTGAGGAAATGCACAAGTTCATTGAAGTATACAAAAATATTTTGTAGGCATTAACTATGTACCATTCTAGAGCATTGTTAAGAAGTAGAAAGTGTATGTCATCACCAACACTTTACCTAAAATCCCTCCAAACTGGATGACTAAACCACAAGAGTATTGATCAAATAAACTACCAACAGACCAGTCAACTCTGAAGGGCTTACAAGTCTTGACGGCTGAGTTTCATCACTCTTTGTCTGTCAAAAAAATCTCACAAGCTTTACAAAGCTGGCCTGCATGGCAGATTGGCAATAAAAAAAAACCTCTTCATGGTTGTACCTGAGCAAGTCTATAATGGTTACTCTGAAAGGGTTGATCACTTTCTTATCAGAATTTTTGTCATCATGAGGGTTATAATATGCAAATACAACTCGAAAAAGTGAATTATCAGGATGTGGCATAAGTTAAAGTGTATTGTGACTTCCTATAAGCACTGCATATTTTGCCTGAAAAGAACCATGAAAAGCAGTCACTGGACCTAAATATGTCCACAAGATGCTGCCTAACAACATTTGGCAGATGCCTTGTGGAGTAGGTTCATTCAAATATCTTTGCACATTGGTATTTGACATAAAAAGGTTTCTAACTGGGCAACTCTGCCACAAGTGTTCATACATACATCCAAGACTTCAAGAAGACACAAAAACATATAAGACACTTAATAATTCTAGTGTGTCATTAACTTTTACTTAGCACCTTATAAGTGGAACTTTGATCGCCAAAAATGCCTTAATGTCCTTTCACCTGGGAATTTACTGGTAGTTTAAAGAGCAGGATTTAATAGTGAACATACCCTAGAATAGAAATGCAATGTAGACTAAAACAGGCATTCCCTGGTCCAATTACTGACCCAGCTCAAGTCAAAAACCAGTATGTTACCTGATAAG
Organism: Ancistrus triradiatus; assembly: GCA_025084515.1. Lineage (NCBI taxonomy): Eukaryota > Metazoa > Chordata > Actinopteri > Siluriformes > Loricariidae > Ancistrus > Ancistrus triradiatus. The sequence goes on from JAJAGP010001751.1 coordinate 114,330, forward strand.
ACACACCGCTTTCTACTGAGACCTAAAACATTATCACAGTAAAGAGATATGAAAATGTGAGCTTTATTTTATCTAACTAACTAATATACTAACAGCATATATTTTCAAGACATTGGCCTATGTGGTAAATGAATGCAGAAGACCTATATAATGTTTGAATGGGGGTACCATGTTGCACTTGCTACATAATATGCTGATCCGATGGATTTATTTATTTATTTTTATTTTTTGCTATTGCCACACTGTATTTGTATTCAGTATCTTAAACTTGCTTTAGAAATGTTTTGGAGAGACAGTACAAGCACTTTCCAAAGAGGGTCTATACTCAAAAACAGATTTTGCTTTCTATTGGACACAAGGGAATTTCTATGGGAAATATTCTACCTGTTATGATTCGTCCCATCATTTTGTAGCTGAAAGACTGCAATCTCCAGACTAGAGTGTGCAGCCCATGAAAATCATACTACAATATGATAGGGTACTCCTGCAAAAACGAATTACCTCATCTCTCAATCTAAAACGAATACTGAACTGTAGAAACGACTGAAAATTGGGGTGATTCAAGAATGAAGGAGGTTTTCGCTACTGATGCTGAGAACAAAGTACTTCTATGAATAGTGCAGCCTGTACTGAGAATCATTTATGCTTAAATGTGCAAATTACTCAAACAAAACAGCATTTAAGCAGAGAGAGTTGCTGAAACACAAATCCACCATGCCCGTTGCATACATCATATGTTATTATACGTCATGTTCTGTGAAAGCACGGAACCAGGTAAATTGCCATGTTGGACCCGCATGTGTGATAAACACAAAGGCAGAACAAAACCTGTAGAGCTTACCTGGCAATTAATTGTGGTTTGAAAGGGAATGAAGCAATGGAGATCTGCAGCTGAGAACAGCATGTAATTGGCAATGCTTTATAGGCAGTATTACGTCTCTCATATTCAAGCAACGCTAGCCAATCACAGGTGTTTGTGAGTGCACATATAGCCGTTAGTGACACACTGATAGTATCATCAGTCTTTAATGAGTCCAGGACAGACAGAAAATGTGAGCATCCTGTAAGTTATTAGTGCCTCTATGAACAGGCCGTGACTCATTGGGTATTAGAGATTATTTACATCAATCACTGATTCATACCACAAAATCTACAGGCACAAGTGCTCTCCATTAACGCCAGACCTTTAGTCGAGTTCAGTGGGTAATTTTATGTATATATTCCCACATAATTAACACATGGCTTTATGCTTTACATTGATTTACACATCGCTAACCATTAACTCACACTACAATGCGACTAAGCTACATTCATTTCCAATATAACTTGATACGCCATGCACATGTCATCAGCTGTGAACAAAACATGGCTGAATTTAAAGGTCACATAGAAGCACACTGTATGTTTTTCCCTTCTGTTTTGGTAGCTACACTCATTGACAAAAAAATAACTCACCAAGAAGGAGTTGTTGGAATCGACTGAAAATGTATATGTATGAATGTAATGAGGATACTGTATATGTAAGTGGTTACAATGTTAGAGCGAACGAATACGTTTATTGGGGAAAACTGTATATTTCAAAGGAGGTCCTAGTTACCTTGTTAAGCCACCTCTAGCCTGGATACAAGATGAGATACAGTTGAGCATGGAGGCATACAGGTTCCATATGCAATCCTGTGGCACATTTGCCTACAGATGTTGCACCTGGAACTGTAGATCCTCATCCATCACAATCAGAAGTTAGCCAGTGTGTTGCTTTGTGGACAGATGGGACAAAAATAGAACTTTTTGGTTTAAAAGAAAAGTGTTTTGTTTGGAGACAGGAAAACACTGCATTCCAGCATAATAACCTTATCCTAGTGGCACTAGTTTCATGGTTTGGGCTGTTTTGCTGCATCTGGGCCAGGCCAGCTTGCCATCATTGATGGAACAATGAATTCTGAATTATATCAGAGAATTCTAAAGGAAAATGTCAGGACATCTGTCCATGAACTGAATCTCAAGAGAAGGTGGGTCATGCGCAAGACAACGACCCTAAGCACACAAGGTCGTTCTACCAAAGAATGGGTTTTTAAAGAGGAATAAAGGTCATGTTTTGGAAATGGCCAAGTCAAAGTCCTGACCTTAATCCAATTCGAAATGTTGTGGAAGGACCTGAAGCAAGCAAGATAAGTGTGAGGAAAGGGAAGGAAACCCCACCAAATCCCAGAGCTGATGATGATGATGCTTGAAGCTGTTCTGTATGGGGAATGGGCTAAAATTCCTCCAAGTCGGTGTGCAGGACTGATCAACAGTTACAGGAAACGCTTAGTTGCAGTTATTGCTGCACAGGGGGGTCACACCAGATACTGAAAGCAAAGGTTCACATACTTTTGCCACTCACTATTATGTAGCATTGGATCATTTTCCTCAATAAATAAATGACAATGTATAATATTTTTGTTTCATTTGTTTAACTGGTTTATCTTTATCTACCTTTAGGACTTGTGGGAAAATCTGATGATGTTTTAGGTCATATTTATGCAGAAAATTCTAAAGGGTTCACAAACTTTCAAGCACCACTGTATCTGCCTGAGAACTGAATGCCGAGATTTGCAACAATCTGACATTTCTATCTGGCTGCATAATTTTTTTTGTCAAAGGGTATATAATCTAATATACATTATCAGAGGCCAAATAGTAACAGCATGGTCGTGCTGGGACTTAAACTCTCAACCTGCTGGTCAGTAGAACCTTAGTGTCTAATCCAAGCAATTACAGATTATGGAACGTACCTATGGGTCCAACAATGGAAGCTTGGCAATGTTGGCTTCTTCTTATCAATATTCCAGTACTTTAACCGCAGTTTAAAGTATTTGGTGCTCTGCACACCAGCTAAAAGCCCTTAAAACATCCGTCTTGAATTGAGTATAAATGTTAAATGCAGTTTGAGTAAATTATTTATGACTGGATTTTTTTTGACTACGGCACACATCCAAGTGCAATTGCGGGCGATCCAGAGGGCTTACGGACCGACCTGCACGTCTGGAACAGACTTTGCTCATAAGGAAAGCCTCAAAAGTATGGACTCAGAATAAACAAAAGTATTCATACGAGTACAATCCTAAGCAACAGCACCCATTCTAGCAGGAGGAGCAGGCGCGCACAGAGCCACAAAAACACAGCAAGTTCTCAATTAGCTGCACACAATTAGCTTCCTTAGAAGGTAAAAAGCAGCATCTCAGTCATTTAGCCATGCTAATATGTATGAGGCTCTGTTCTCGCTCTAACAATTTATCCCAGGCTCTCAAGAGATGCTGTGCAGAAGAACAGTCTGGACTCTCAGGCTGCACAAAGCACTATTACTGCAGGAAATCGTGAACTTTTCATTAGTAAAACATATGCTATCTGTAGCAGCAGGGTGCTTTTGTGGTTAGACTGGAGTACCAGTCTGAAGAAGTACATTCAGATCCAGATATACACTGAGAAATTGAAACGTGAAAAGATACAAACGGCGCACTAATTATGTATGCAGTGCATGCTCCGAAACAAGAAATACCCATCCATGTACGTTAATTCAGTTATAATTGGATCAGAGACAAACAGGTAAAGAAAAAAAATAAAAACGCAACGTACTGTATTTCCAGTGTATCTTATTGTGACTTTTTATCTCTAATGTTGGATTGTTATTCTGAATGACAGTTTATTTTTCCCTTGATGCTGACAATTTATCAGAAACACCTTTATGAGAAAACATAGAAATAAGAGTGGAGCAATATGTAAAAGTCCTCTTTCGGCTGCTCCCATTAGGAGTCACCACAGTGGACCACACATATTACATTTGGCAAAGGTTGTTACACTGGATGACCTTCCTTAAAGTTTTTCAGGACCAGCACTAGTACCATAATGCCAGTGGTCAGAGTTTTTCTATAAATGCACTATTCAACCTTGATGTTGTGATGTTATGGGATCAAAATCAGGCCCTCTGACACAGTCATTTCCAGCAACTGGCCAGTTTCTACCCTCTGAGCCATCAAGGCTGCTAATGGTAAGTACACTCATTGACAAAAAAAATAAAGCATCCAGATAGAAATGTCAGATTGCTGCAAACTTGGCACGCAGTTCTGTCTCAAGCAGATATGTAAATGATTACAGGTATGGTCTGATTAGACACTGGGACTTGCCACAAGAGGGTATAAAATTGCTTCGCCCACTGTCTATAAAAAGGCTCTCAGGGGATAAGTTAGGGTAGTGTACCTCTTGGCAAGAGATCATTTACTGCTAGACATGCCTCTATGATGCACTCAAAGACATTTTCCCCAGTTGGCAGACTTTGAGAGGAGACATCATTGGACTGAGGAAGGCAGGATAGTCATTTCAATGAAATGCCCACCATCCAGGCCATTCTGACCTAGCTGATAGAAGGTGTTGGAGCAGTGGTTCCGTGAGAGCACACACATGGTAAACAGGCTCTGGACCACCCAGACAGATGACCAGTAGAGAGGATCACTTGATCCTCCAACAAGCACAAGCAGCTCCCACAATTTGTTGTCCACCATCCAGACACAGGTGGCACCTTCACTACACACCTCTGACTCTGCCCAAACCATTTCCAGGTGCTTAGCAGGAGGAAATTTGTTGTCATGGCACCCATTACATGTCCTGCCATTTGTGTCGTGAACGAGAAACCTGGACAAACATGGACTGGGACTTATTGTCTTTTGCGACAAATCCAGGTTCTGTTTGGGATCCAACAGCGGTCAGGTTTAAGTATGCTGTCTACCGTATGTTTAAAAGTGCCGTATGTAAAAAAATGTCTAAATATTGTATATGTATGTTTGTATTACTAGGTATGCATATCTAATATACAGTGGTGCTAGACCCAGTGTCTATTCAGACCACACCTGTAATCATTTACATACAGTGGTGCTTGAAAGTTTGTGAACTCTTTAATTTTCTATATTTCTGCATAAATATGACCTAAAACATCATCAGATTTTCACAGAAGTCCTAACAGTAGATAAAGAGAACCCAGTTAAACAAATGAGACAAAAATATTATACTTGCTCATTTATTTATTCAGGAAAATGATCCAATATTACATATTAGTGAGTGGCAAAAGTATGTGAACCTTTGCTTTCAGTATCTGGTGTGACCCCCCCGTGCAGGAATAACTGCAACTAAACGTTTCCTGTAACTGTTGATCAGTCCTGCTTGGAGGAATTTTAGCCCATTCCTCCATACACAACAGCTTCAACTCTGGGATGTTGGTGGGTTTCCTCACATTAGCTGCTCACTTCAGGTCCTTCCACAACATTTTGATTGGATTAAGGTCAGGACTTTGACTTGGTCATTCCAAAACATGAACTTTATTCTTCTTTAACCATTCTTTGGTAGAACGACTTGTGTGCTTAGGCTCGTTGTCTTGCTGCATGACCCACCTTCTCTTGAGATTCAGTTCATGGACAGATGTCCTGACATTTTCCTTTAGAATTCTCTGATATAATTCAGAATTCATTGTTCCATCAATGATGGCAAGCCGTCCTGGCCCAGATGCAGCAAAACAGGCCCCCAAACCATGATACTACCACCACCATGTTTCACAGATGGGATACAGTTATTATGCTTAAATGCAGTGTTTTCCTTTCTCCAAACATGACACTTCTTTTAAACAAAAAAGTTCTAATTTGGTCTCATCCGTCAACAAAACAGTAACAATGGTATTCAATTTCTCTATTTGTACACAATCTGTCTGACTGTGGATTGGTGGAGTCCAAACTCTTTCCAGCCTGATGAGAATCAACAACTCTTTTTCTGAGGTCCCCAGAAATCTCCTTTGTTCGTGCCATGATACACTTCCACAAACATGTGTTGTGAAGAGCAGACTTTGATAGATCCCTGTTCTTTAAATAAAACAGGGTGCCCACTCACACCTGATTGTCATCCCATTGATTAAAAACACCTGACTAATTTCACCTTCAATTGAACTGCTAATCCTAGAGGTTCAAATACTTTTGCCACTCACTAATATGTAATATTGGATCATTTTCCTCAATAAATAAATGAGCAAGCATAATATTTTTGTCTCGTTTGTTTAACTGGGTTCTCTTTATCTACTTTTAGAACTGTGAAAATCTGATGATGTTTTAGGTCGTATTTATGCAGAAATCTAAAAAATTCTAAAGGATTCACAAACCTTCAAGCACCACTGTATATACACATAGTTATGTATGTATACATTTTTCATCTGTATATATTTTTCATCTGTGTACACATTGTTTATATCAAAAATGTTTTTATTCTTGTTTACACTTTTTTTCTACTACTGAATGCACTGCTATCCCTTTGTTGCTGAAAAATTGTGAATTTCCCCATTGTGGGACTAATAAAGGATTATCATATAATAATTCTAAATTCTAAGATAGCACTGACTAAGTATGATAAGATGGCTTTATTCAGCATTTACACAAGTACATACAGTACACTCAACTATAGAGAGCAAAATATAAGTGAATTTTTACTGAAACACTGGCTCAAATCAGATAGATTTGATATGAGTGTGATGTTGACTAACTTGGATCACGGATCATCCACATAATTATAGAAAGCAAACAGCGTCTGTTGCTTCATAAGGGTAGCAATTACCTTATCAGCAAATTGTCTTTTACTGTCAGTGTACAATAATCAGAGGAGTGCACATCAGTTTTTCAGCTGCTGGTACTGGTAAGCTGCTTCACTGTGAAAAGTCGATTCAGTACAAGAAATTAGGCTGGAACAAATCCATCAGGCTCCAACTTTGGCCTGGTTAGAGTCCAGATTTGAACCCTAAAGAGAATATTTCATTTTACATTAAACATTAACTAGCTGAGGGAAACATTTTTCAGCTATTCATCAACTGTTTGAAGCCATTATCATTGAGTGGAATAACACTGACTCTTCTTTCTGTAAAACGTTTACCCACAAGACCCCATTTTTGTCCATTAATGTAAACATCAAACACAGATGTAGCATATAATGGGTACACACCATGCATTTATTGGAAAGGGTATGTCATGTACAGTACATATAGCTACACAATTTATGATAGGCTTCTATTTGAAGTAGACATCAGTAACCTGAGTTTACACTAGAGAGTGACAAAGCTACAACAATTATTATTTTCATATCCAAGAACCAGAGCATATTAATAAAGCACATAATTAATAAAGCATATAATAAAGCACTGAAAAGCCTAAAAACAGGTTTTGGGGTTGTTTATACAATTGAGTCTAATGTGGCCTTAAGTAAAAAAATCGAGGTCACAAAATTGTAATGGTTTATTTTATACAATTACTTTGACAAAGTAATTTTCCCAAATTTATTTTGTCAATGTTTAGCAACGTTTATTCACCAGAGCTAGAGCATTTTTTACCCCAATTTTTCAAACAATGCTTGTGTTTCAAACAATGCTTTAACTAAGCTCATAAAATATATACGGAATTGATTTCTCTACCAGTGCAAATTGATTAAAATCATAGACTAATCAAAACCTTTTACTATGACTTAATTTGAAAAAAAAAAAAGTAGTATCTAGAACAGAGACTTTCATTTATCTGAGTTACTGTAATCACACACTCAGTTTAGTACTTTGTGCACACAACATTTAAAAGACACCTTTTGTGACTTCACCATGGCTCTCTGAGCTAGTGTTGACACAGCGACAAGACAAAACCAAATGAGTGGCTCCAGTAAATCCACAGATTGCCAGATGCTCACTTTTATCCCTATTATCCAGTCTCACACGTTTTCTTTTCACATTTGCACCCTGCTTATCCTGGTCAGGGTTCCGGAGCCTTAACTCACTATTCAAAGGACACAGACTAATGTGCATCTTCAACTGGGTGCCAGTCCATCGCAGGTCAATCTGATTTCCCCTCTGTCAGACAGACAGTTGTGCTTGCTTAACACCTGAAACTTGAATCTGAGTCCACTTCAATGATGGGCTAGTTTATTGCTGTGCCCAAGCGACTACTCTAACACATTTTGTTCCTATCTACCAGATACAATAATATGTAAAAAAATAGTAAATGAAAAAATGAAAGCATAAAATGTGTTTACACTAAAATTTAAAAAACTTTCACATTGTGTGTGAATACATTTACAGTGGTGCTTGAAAGTTTGGGAACCCTTTAGAATGTTCTATATTTCTGCATAAATATGATCTAAAAGATCATCATAATTTCACACAAGTCCTAAAAGTAGATAAAGAGAACCCAGTTAAACAAATTAGACAAAAAAATTATACTTGGTCATTTATTTATTGAGGAAAATGATCCAATAGTGACTGGCAAAAGTATGTGAACCTCTAGGATTAGCAGTTCATTTGAAGATGAAAGTGTTTTCAATCAATTGGATAATAATCAGGTGTGAGGGAGCACCCTGTTTTCTTTAAAGAACAGGGATCAAAGTCTGCTCTTCACAACACACGTTTGTGGAAGTGTATCATGGCATGAACAAAGGAGATTTCTGAGGACCTCAGAAAAAGAGTTGTTGATGATCATCAGGCTGGAAAACGTTACAAAACCATCTCTAAAGAGTTTGGACTCCACCAATCCACAGTCAGACAGATTGTGTACAAATGGAGGAAATTCAAGACCATTGTTACCCTCCCCAGGAGTGGTCGACCAACAAAGATCACTCCAAGAGCAAGGTGTGTAATAGTTGGTAAGGTTACAAAGGACTTACTGTCCTAAAGTAAGTCTTTGGAATGTGGGAAGAAACAGAAGCACCTCAAAGAAACCCACAAAGACACGGGAAGAATAAGCATGTCCCGCAAAAGCAACGGCTGGGCCGGAACTCAAAACCAGGATTCCAAAGCTGAGAGGCAACAGGGCTAACCACTGAGCCACAGTGCCATCCTAGTTTGGATACACCCACCTTGTTATAACTTTAACAAGATGGACAGTGTATGCTCCCCAGAGACATGTCATTACTTCTTTGTCTGATAATGTGAACAAGTTTCTCTGTGAGACATGTGACCTGGCTGTGAGCTGTGTCAACCCCTGTGACCGTTTTGATTACAGCATGACAAGCTGTCCATCACAGCGGTTGACATTCAGCCAAAGGGAGGTCTGTCATGGTAAATGTTTCATCAGTCAATAATTGGTCACAGACCACCCCAGGGCACCATAATGACTGGTTACACTTGCAATACATGCATTCCTGAGAGTTGATCACAAGTCTTCTCATTATTCTCCAACCAGGAGTCAAGCAGCTTTAAAAAAGTGAGGTTGAAGTGTAGAAACTATCTGAATAGGTCTTTGAATAGGACTACTTCATCTATAGGGTTAAGTATGTCTTGTCTAGTTGGTAGCACACTTGAAGTCCATTCTTTGTGACCCGGACTTGAGAAAAACAGAAAACATGATCTGGTCATAGGTCTTTTTATAATTATGTGATGAATGTAAATCATGGAAAGCTGGTATCCCAGTCTAAACTCCACATTTTGGAGCCAATGCAAATTAATATTCTAATCAGCCTATGCAGGCAAAGGTTTGCTGCCACCCAACAATTACATGGTAACATTTACAGCATTTAGTAGATGCCCTTATTCAGACAGACTTTGAGCTTATACAATCTTACAATCCAAGCATTGTGGGTTAAGGGCCTTGCTCAAGGGGATTTGAACCCTAGACCTTCTGGTCCATGGAACAGTATTTTAATCACTAGGCTGCCACAGTCCCTGGTTATTCGAATGGACTTTGTTCCACTTTTATTCTTCTAAGAATGCTTATTGCAAGATTTTGGAACATGGTTGTGAGGACAGGCACTGATGCTGGACAACAAGGCCTGTCTCAAATTTGGCATGGTGAGGGTTCTGTGCAATCCAGCCAAGTTTTCTATCAAAACTGTCAAACCATTTCTTTATGGAAAATACAGAAATTTGATTAACTTGCTTGGTAAGGTGAAAACCTAAGATAGTGCCATACTCAGGTGTTCAGTACAGCCCACTCTACCTCGACTGTGTTTCTATAGAGATTCTATGCTTGTATGCTTTATATTAGGAACTTATTATGAACCTGAAGTGGCTTAAATAACAACGCTCTCTCATTAGAAGCGGCATTTGCATACCCTTTATATTATTACAGTATCATTACAGGTCAGGTGGTTATATTTGGCCTGTTAGTTGCTGTTACCTACTAAAAGTGTGGTTATTATGGTATGTTCTCACTCATTATTTTAATATCAGAGACTAGTCAAAATTTCTCACAAGGGAAAAATGTTTACTTGATTGAGTCTCAAACTGCAGGCTGGGTACAGGGTTTTCAGAAAGACAATGGTGACACAAAGTACACAAAATGTACCTAATATTTAGAAGAATACCACACAGATTCTTGTTTAATCACAATGCCCAATGTGGGGTTCTTCCAGATACTACAATATCTATCCACCTCCCAAAAAGTAACTGAGTGTAGTTGTAGATGAGTATGTCTGTGGTCACCATTACTTCAATGTTACTTGAAGATGATGAATTAATATACAGTGGGGCAAAAAAAGTATTTAGTCAGCCACTGATTGTGCAAGTTCTCCTACTTAGAAAGATGAGAGGTCTGTAATTTTCATCATAGGTACACTTCAACTATGAGAGACAAAATGAGAAAAAAAAATCAGGAAATCACATTGTAGGATTTTTAAAGAATTTCATTGTAAATTATAATGCAAAATAAGTATTTGGTCAATAACAAAAGTTCAACTCAATACTTTGTAACATAACCTTTGTTGGCAATGACAGAGATCAAACGTTTCCTGTAAGTCTTCACCAGGTTGGCACACACTGTAGCTGGTATTTTGGCCCATTCCTCCATGAAGATCTCCTCTAGAGCACTGATGTTTTCCACAAAATCTCTATGGGGTTGAGGTCTGGACCTTGAAATGCTTTTTACGGAGCCACTCCTTTGTTGTCCGAGCGGTGTGTTGGGATCATTGCCCTGCTGGAAGACCCAGACACGTTCCATCTTCAATGCTCTCACTGATGGAATGAGGCTTTGGCTTAAAATCTCACGATACATGGCCCCGTTCATTCTTCCCTTAACATGGATCAGTCGTCCTGTCCCCTTTGCAGGAAAACAGCCCAAAACCCAAAATATGCCCAAAAGCCCAAAGTATGATGTTTCCACCTCCATGCTTCACAGTAGGTAGGGTGTTCTTGGGATGCAACTCAGCATTCTTCTTCCTCCAAACACGACGAGTTGAGTTTTTACCAAAAATGACCACATGATATTCTCCCAATCCTCTTCTGGATCATCCATATGCTCTCTGACAAACTTCAGACGGGCCTGGACATGTACTGGCTTAAGCAGGGGGACACGTCTGGCACTGCAGGATCTGAGTCCCTCTCGGCATAGTGTGTTACTGATGGTAGCCTTGTTACTTTGGTCCCAGCTCTCTGCAGGTCATTCATCAGATACCTACGTGTAGGTCTGCGATTTTTGCTCACCATTGTCATGATCATTTTGACCCCACGGAATGAGATCTTGCATGGGGCCCCAGATCGAGGGAGATTATGAGTGGTCTTGTATGTCTTCCATTCCATTTTCTTACAATTGCTCCCACAGTTGATTTATTCACACCAACCTGCTTTCCTATTGTAGATTCACTCTTCTCAGCCTGGTGCAAGTCTACAATTTTCTTCCTGTTGTCCTTCGACAGCTCTTTGGTCTTGGCCATGGTTGAGTTTGGAGTCTGACTGTTTGAGGCTGTGGACAGGTGTCTTTTCACAGATAGTGAGGTCAAGCAGGTGCCATTAATACAGGTAAAGATTGGAGGACAGGAGAGCTTCTTAAAGAAGAAGTTACAGGTCTGTGAGAGCCATAAATCTTGTTTGTTTGTGGGTGACCAAATACCTATCTTCCACCATGATTTACAATTAAATTCTTTAAAAATCCTACAATGTAATTTCCTGGATTCTTTTTTCTCATTTTGTCTCTCATAGTTGAAGTGTAGCTATGATGAAAATTACAGACCTCTCTCATCCTTCTAAGTAGGAGAACTTGCACAATCAGTGGCTGACTAAATACTTTTTTGCCCCACTGTATTAATTCATTATTTAAATCAAATAATACATTAATACATTCATGCATTTTTAATCAAAGATAAGTGATGTAGATACAGGTAATTTTATTACAGTCGTTAAGCATTTTAAATAAAAGAAAATATAATATAATATTATACGAAAAATATAATGTTACTCTATTACTACACCATTATATTTATCTATTAATCTATTATGAATTATTTCAGTGAATTAAAAAATTCTAGCTCACTTCAGCTTTAACATTGAGCTTTATTTCGTTTTTGTAATTTGCATAAGTTGTAAGGTAGTATGTAGGAGTTGTCGATGTGTCGATGTGTACTGTTATATTACAGTTCCTGAATATATGGCTATACAGTAGTTTTGAATTTGGTTAATGAAATTAATGAATGAGTTGCTGCTTCAAAGTAATTTAATCACATATTAAATATTTATTTTGACCTACATTTTGTAAACATGTCTATATATGCATGAAATATAACAGATAAAATAATAAAAGTGTAAAACACAATTACAGTTTTCAATTTTGTGCCATGTAAATGAGGGACCTCCAAGTGCTTGTGGCTTGGCATTTCATACCTCAAATCAAAGGCTTTGATTAGCTTCCTGAATCAATGCTTTTCAACTGTGTAAATCAGGGCAATGTCCTCACAAAAACTAGCCTCAATGGCATTCCATATGTTCTTCCATCTGCTAATTTTTTTGTCCTACAGAGTCGCTTTAGCAAAGCATTCAGCCAAACGTCTCTGAACATAAAGTCATTCTTTTGGTTCTCTTTTAACACTGACACTGTTTCAACACTGAATGCAGCATACATCTTTTGATTTTCATAATAATACACAGCGTGCTTCATTTTAAGGTGATGAAAAAGACTCATGGTGTTGCCGCCTCCAGATTTAACTGTCCAAAGGCAAACCCTGCAGATGGTTTTTTTTTTTTCTGCTCAATGTCAGATTTTGTAAAACCAAACCAAACTGTCTACACAACAGTTTCTCAACTTCAGCTGTGTAAGGAGTCCTTTGCCTCTGAAATGTTTCTCTAATCCAACATCCTTCTCAGTGGCTTTTTCATGTAAACATAGTAAAAGCCAATCTGACTGAGGTAAGCAGCACTGCTTTTAGTCCCAATTACAGCTCAACACCAGTAATACGTCCAACATTACATAAAACAAAGTACAAAGGGTGGACATACAACCCCAAATAAGAAAAAGTTTGGACAATGTGGAAAATGGAAAAAAAGCAAAAAACAAAGTGTTGCTTGAAAGTTTGTGAACTTTTAGGACTTGTGTGAAAATATTTTTGTTTTAGGTCATATTTATGCAGAAATATAGAAAATTCTTTCACAAAAGACTTCACAAACGTTTAAGCACAACTGTACTTTGACTCTCATTTCACTACAGGGAGTATGAAACAACATATATTTCATAATTTGTCTGGGTGTCTTTTGATTTGTTCATATATATCAATTCATGCATTTCAGGCCTGCGTCATATTTAAAAAAAGTTGGAACAGGGCAATTAAGGACTATTAGTGAGGTAAAAAAATCTATATATATATATTCCAGAAGTACGTCAATGATCAAATAAGTTTATTATCCTTATTATTAGGGGTGGATTCTTAAATGCATCACGAAGTGGATGTGGATGATTCAGAATCAGTTCACAGTAGTCAGAAATCCTTGACCGATACATTTACTGCTGTAGTACAAAACAGCACAAAGCAGTGGCTTCAGCATGATTAGACTGAATGGTGAGCAACTTTTGGCTAGCCCTGGTTCTGCGCTCTGCAGTGCGATAACCATACATGAAACGCGGGACAGGTGAAGATTAGTTTCTATTTGAAAATGACATTCATTGACCTGTGATCTGTGTTGTTGCAACGCAGCCACATAAATGCACTCGTTTCTCACAGCTTTTCACAGCTTCTGCATTCTTCTCAGTCAGTTCACTGCTATCACAAAACAGAAAATACTGTACATTGCGCTACCACATAGCGACAGTTTCTCATTCTATGAATGGGTTTGAGAAAAAGAGAGCAAGATAGAGAGTGAGTCGGGTAAGGAGAAGCTGAACGAATCAATGTACTTCATTAAATGCGGCTTTAAAATGAAATGATTCTGCCCATCTTAAATAGTAAAAGAATCAATATGTGGTGGTCAAAGTTTATATTAAGTAAATCATTATATGGTAAACACTGCAGCATCTTGGCTATTTAGTCCATACCTGGTACACCAGTCAAGTCAAGTCTGCTTTATTTCTGTAGTGCTTTATACAATGGAGCACTGTCTCAAAGCAGCTTTATAATTTTAGATTATCTTCTGAATTATAACGGCAATCCCAAATTAAGTAAGACTAGGGCGACAATGGCAAGGAAAAACTCCCTAAACGTTATAAGGAAGAAACTTTGGGAGGACCAAGACCCAAAAAGTGACCCATCCTCCTTGGGCAGCTTAGATGATATACAATATGTAAGAATTAACTAGGTTATCTAATTAAGAAGTTCATAGTAATAGTTTAAATAAACAGAAACTAAATAATTATTACCAGAGAGAACATATTTCAAAATATAATAATTAAAATAAAATAATAGGTAGACTAACATTTTAGAGTAAATGAAATATAATGAAGAGTATAATAAAATAGAGAAAAAAAACAGCCGCTAGATTGCTCAGACAGGGCATTTCTAGTGCCGGTCCCAAGCCCGGATAAATGGTGAGGGTTGCGTCAGGAAGGGCATCCGGTGTAAAACATTTGCCAAATAAAGTATGCAAGTTCATAATAATTTCACCATACCGGATCGGTCGCGCCCGGTTAACAACGACCGCCACGGTACTGGTAGCAAACAGGGCAACCACGAATGGACTACTGTTTGCCGAAGAACGAAGATGAGGGACGCCGTGTTAGGAGACAGAGAGAAATCAGGAGGGGCCAAATATAATAGCCTGATGGTAGCAACCCAAATGTATGGACGAGACAGGAAAGGTAGAACTGGCTGATATGATGCAGAGAAAAGGTTGATGCTTTGTGTGTCAGAGACAAAGTGGAAGGGTAGCAAGCTCGAATGCATTGGTGTAGGGTTTTAAAGGCTTTCTACCATGGTGTTGATAGGAAGGAAATGGAGTTGGGTGTGGTCCTGAAGGGCGGATATGTAAAGAATGGGTCGTTGAGGTTAAAAGGGTTGTCCAGATAGGAATAATATGTCTGAAGCTGGAAAATTGAGGGTGTAATTGGTGAATGTTTGTAGTGCTTGCACCACAAGTTGGCTGTGAATTAGAGGAGAAAGAAGAGATTCTGGGGGGGAGTTAGATTTAATTGTTTAGAGCATTCCCCAGGGAGGAGCGACTGGTGATTGGTGGAAATTTTAGTGGTCTGTTGGTGGGAAGGTAAATAAGGAGATGAGGAAAGTGATGGGCAGGTTTGGTGTTAAGATAGAACCTAGAAAGACGATGGTGGTGGATTTGCAAAAGATGGAATGCTGTGGTTAACACATATTTCCAAACAGAAGGAGGAGCATAGGTGACTTATAAGAGTGGAGGGAGGAGCAACAGGTAGACTACATCCTAGTGTAAGAAGAGGTTTGCTTAAAAGAGATTGGTGATTGGAAGGTATGGCAGGGGAGAGTGTAGCTAGGCAGCATCGGATTGTGGGTGCAGGATGGCTACTTGTGGTTAGGAAGAGGAAGAGGGACAAAGCAGACAAGAGGACCAAAGGGTGGAAGTTGAGAAAGGCAGCATGTTGTAAGGAGTTCAGAGAGACTGAGAAAGGCTTTGGTGTAGCAACGAGCAGGATGAAAAGGAAACCTGGTGGTGGAACGAGGAAGTGCAGGAGGTTATTCAGAAAAGAGGTCAGGCAACGAAGAAATGGAACAGGGACAAGGACTAAATAGCGTAGGCAAGGAGTACAATGAGATGCGGCACAGGTCAAAGAGGAGGTAGCAAACGCAAGCAGAAGCCTACGATGATTAATATGAAAGGTTCGACATAGGAAGGAGAGAAGGAGGTTGTATCTGCTGGCGAGACAGAGATCGAGCTGGAAAGATGGTGTCATGCTGTCAGGGTTATCAAGGCAATAGAAATGGAAATATACTGACAGGTGAGGAAGAGGGTAGGGAAGATGGAAGGAATATTTTTGAGGAGTTGATGAATGTAGAAAATGAAGGGAAAGAAGTTGGATGTGGTAGAAATTTGGAAACAGGATGTAGCAAAGATTATGCGCGGAGAAGTGAGAAAGCTTTTGAAAGATTAAAATGGAAAGGCAGTGTGGACCTGATGACATACCGGTTGAGGTATGAAAAAGTCTAGGAGAGCTGGGAGTGGTGTTTTTGAACTAGATTATTCAATGGAATTCGGGTGAATAGAGTAATGCCGGAGAATGGAGAAAATTTTACTTTACCGATTTTTAAGCAGAAGGTGATGATACAGAGTTGTTGGCTCTTAAGGGGCATAAAAGTTTGATGAGCCACACAATGAAAGATTTGGGAGAGAATTGTGGAAAGCTAGGCTCAGACAGGAGATGACGGTGTGTGAAACACCTATGGTTTTCAATGCCAAAGGAAGAGCACCATGAATTCGCTTTTTTGCTTTGAGACTGCTGATGAAAGAAGTATAAGGAGGGTCAGAAGAGCTACACACTGTGCCTTTGTGTATTTGAGAAAGCTTTTTGACAGGGTGCCAAGGGAGGACTGTGGTGGGTGTATGAGGAAGTCCTCGAGTGGCTGAAAAAAGTACTTAGATTAGCAGGACAATTTTACAACAGCGTGACAAGCGGTGAGATGTGCGTAGACTGACATATAGCTTCAAGGTAGAGGTGGGACTGCAATCAAGGACGGCGGCCCTGACCCTTCTTATTTGCCTCTTGTGATGGACAGACTAACAGATGAGGTCAGACAGGAATCGCCGTGGACTATGAAGTTTGCAGACGACATTTGTGATCTGTAGTGAGAACATGGAACAGGTAGAAAGACTTGGAGAGATGGCGGCATAATCTGGAAAGAGAGAAATGAAAGTCAACTGTATAGACAGAAACATGTGTGGTAAATGAAGGGAGGCAGGTGGAACAAGTCAGGCTACAGGGATCAGTGGGTCCAAAGTCCAGAGTTTCAGGTACTTGGGTAGCAACTGTCCAAGGAAATGGGGAGTGCGGGAAAGACAGTAAAGAAGAGGGTACAGGCCGATGGAGTGGTGAGAAGAGTTCAAGGAGAGCTGTGTTAACAAGGGTCCGCGCAAAAGTGAAAGGAAAGATTTATAAGAGAGTAGTGGGACCAGCCTTGTTGTAATGGTTAAGACAGTGGCACGGACAAAGAGACAGGAAGCAGAGCTTGGAGGTGGCAGAACTTAAGATGTTGAGGTTTCTCTATAGGAGTGTCAGGGTGGACAGGATTAGGAATAATCATCAAGAGGACAGCACAGGTTTGGAAAATTGGGAGACACAATTCGGTAGGGAGAACTGAGATGGTTTGGACATGTGGCAGAGGAGGGATCGTGGATATTTGGTAGCAGGATGTTGGCCGATGGAGCTGCCAGCAAGAGACGGAGAGGAAGACCAAAGAGGAGGAGTTATTTGGTTGTGGTAAATGAAGATATGCAGGGAGTTGGGGTGAGAGTAGAGGATGTGGAGGACAGGGTGAGGTGGAAACGTTTAACTCGCTGTGGTGACCCCTGATAAAGGGAGAAGCCGAAAGAAGAATAAGATAATTAAATAGAGAAATAAAAACTATAGCATATAAGCCAATAATGAAGAGAAATATTGTATAGAATAATGTAAAAATATGCATATCAGCATTATTTAGTCCAATACAAAGAGTCACTTTAGGATCTTGTGTCCCCAGTCAACCGGAGGAGGGAGATAGTTACTGCCCCCTGTGGCCTAAGTACGGTGGGGCTGGAGCTGATGACATAGGAGCAGCTTGAGAGGGGCTGAATCCAAGGAACATATTAGTGTGTGTGCGGCAGGAACTGGTACCGGAACACAAGCTCAGGAATGGCACTAAAGTGTCCCATATAATACTGCTAAATAAAGTATACAATATGATGTTTCGACAATGTTCAGATTGCATAACAATCGCAATTTCAGTATGCACGTTAAGTGGTGCATACCACACTGTATGGGGAAACAGACTGCCTAAATTATCTGGAGGCCTCTAAAAAAAGCAAGCATTTAGAGGAAGAAAATTAGAGTAGCCTTCCACAGCTCTATTGCAAAGGAGTTGTAAAGCTAACAGTTAACCATTCAGTATGCTTATTCAGTCTGGTCCTTATTAAAGCAGATTCCCGTGTTGATAACAGGCTATTCAGGCAGGTACAATCATTGTTTATTCTCCTCTAGTTTGTATTGATGGGGATTTGGTTGTAGATGCATCTTTCGCCTAGGGGTTAACACAATTCTGGAGGATTTTGTTATGTTTTGAGTGCAGGATATGTATGTACACACTATAAAAATTGTCTGTAATACACAAGGAAATGCTGTTAAATAGCAAAAGAACAGACTATAAAATATTTTAGATAAAATACCATGTTTTTGTACCATGTATCATGTTTTTAGATAAAATACCATGCCTTTAAAAATAAATTGAACCATCATTATGTGGTAAAAAATGTTGTTTAGAGTTTAAAGATTGTTTGAGTTTAATAAATAAATAAGATTATATTCATTTACATGCTTTATTATTATTTTTTATTAAATGCATTATTTACATGCATTTATTATTTTGACTGGGATTCATGGCTTGGGTCACTGGGGCCGGAGTCTCTAGTCATGTCTGGCGTGCCTGCCTTGTCCTTTAGAGAGGAGTGTTTTTCTTGCCACTGTTGCCCTAGGCTTGCTCAATTTGGGATTGGATGTAGATATTAGAAAATAATCTAAAATTGTAAATTTGCTTTGACACAATGCTCCATTGTAAAAAGCGCTATATACAGTGGGGTAAAAAAGTATTTAGTCAGTCACTGATTGTGAAAGTTCTCCGACTTAGAAAGACGAGAGAGGTCTGTAATTTTCATCACAGGTACACTTCAACTATGAGAGAAAAAACGAGGGGAAAAAAATCCAGGAAATCACATTGTAGGATTTTTTAAGAATTTAATTGTAAATCATGGTGGAAAATAAGTATTTGGTCACCCACAAACAAGCAAGATTTATGGCTCTCACAGACCTGTAACTTCTTCTTTAAGAAGCTCTTCTGTCCTCCACTCATTTCCTGTATAATGCACCTGTTTACCTCGTTATTCTGTATAAAAGAAAGACACCTGTCCACAGCCTCAAACGTCAGACTCCAACTCAACCATGGCCAAGACCAAAGAGCTGCCGAAGGACACCTGGAAGAAAATTGTAGACCTGTACCAGGCTGGGAAGAGTGAATCTACAATAGGCAAGCAGGTTGGTGTGAATAAATCAGCTGTGGGAGCAACTGTAAGACATACAAGACCATTGATAATCTCCCTCGATCTGGGGCTCCAGGCAAAAGATCTCATCCGGTGGGGTCAAAATGATCATGAGAACGGTGAGAAAAAATCCCAGAACTACACGGAGGGACCTGAAGAATGACCTGCAGAGAGTTGGGACCAAAGTAACAAAGGCTACCATCAGTAACACACTACACCGAGAGGGACTCAGATCCTGCAGTGCCAGGTGTGTCCCCCTGCTTAAGCCAGTACATGTCCAGGCCTGTCTGAAGTTTGCCAGAGAGCTTATGGATGATCCAGAAGAGGATTGGGAGAATATCATGTGGTCAGATAAAACTAAAATAGAACTTGTTGGTAAAAACTCAACTCGCCGCATTTGGAGGAAAAAGAATTCTGAGTTGCGTCATACCTACTCTGAAGCATGGGGGTGAAAACCTCATGCTTTGGGGTTGTTTTTCTGCAAAGGGGACATGACGACTGATTTGTGTTAAGGAAAGAATGAACGGGGCCATGTATCGTGAGATTTTAAGCAAAAACCTTCCATCAGTGAGAGCATTGAAGATGGAACATGGCTGGGTCTTCCAGCATGACAGCAATCCCAAACACACCATTTCAAGGTCCTGGATTGGCCTAGCCAGTCTCCAGACCTCAGCCCCACAGAAAAATTGTGGAAGGAGTTGAAAGTCCGTGTTGTTCCAAAACAAATCACTGCTCTAGAGGAGATCTGCATGAAGAAATTGGCCAAAATACCAGCTACAGTGTGTGCCAACCTGGTTAAGACTTACAGGAAACATTTGACTTCTGTCATTGCCAACAAAGGTTATGTTACAAAGTATTGAGCTGAACCAAATTTATTGACCAAATACTTATTTCCCACCATAATTTACAATTAAATTCTTTAAAAATCCTACAATGTGATTTCCTGGATTTTTTTTTCTCATTTTGTCTCTGATAGTTGAAGTGTACCTATGATGAAAATTACAGACCTCTCTCATCTTTCTAAGTAGGAGAACTTGCACAATCAGTGACTGACCAAATACTGTTGTGCCCCACTGTAAATAAATCTAACTTGACTTGATGAAAATTACCACAGTGATGTGGATAATATTTCATTTTAATGCTTATATTATATTAATGCTACACAATTGTCACAATTGGTGGCAGCTTAGGGGGTGTCGCTGAATTCCTGGAGTTCCTGCAAAGGCTGATACACATGTTGTTTTATTAATGGTCATTGTTTTATAAATGTTTGCTTGACATTTATTCAGTTTAATAGAAGCCTCAGTAGCAATTTAATGTGTGTATTTGAATACATTTCGTTACAGCTACCATGGCTTACCAAGGCATGCTTATTTGTCACTGTGTAGTAGTTATACAGTCATAAGACCATGCATTTTCATGATAGTAATGTAAATGCAATACATTGTAGTTTAAAATGTACAGAAACAGTCTGATCTTTGGTTTATGGTAATGCCTTTATATACATAGTACTTTACAGTTCATAAATTGCAGTCTTTCAGCATAAAGTACCGGTATACAGCTAGGGAATATGTCTGTAGTGATGCAGTAAGCATTACTTTAACATTATTTTTCATATTCAGTGTTTATGTTTTTGAAGGTAATTTGTAGGCTATAAGGGCTCCCTTTGTCAAATTATACATTTGTTTAATTTTATGGATGAAAATAACTTGATATAATGTATGAAAAAAAATAAAAAGCAGCTGCCACAATCAGAAACTGTTCTAGGTAACTAACCTGTCATATGACACTGATCCTCTTGTTCCTCATGTTTACAATATGCTATTCATTTTGTATAGCTACAAAATAGTGCAGTCTACATTTTTGCTATAATTTCTCATAAGACTCATCACAAGCCTACTACCCCTGGAAAAATCCATAGAGTCAACAGCAAAAACAGTCATAACAGCAAAAAAATGTGTTTAATAATTGAACGTTCTGGCTTTCTAAAGCATACCTCAAATGAATTAAATTACAGTGGTACCTCAGTTCTCGTCGTTAATTCATTCCAGAAGGCTTACGTTAATGTTTAAAACATTTACATTTACAACATTTAGCAGACGGCCTTATCTAGGGCGACTTACAACTGATACAATCTTATAATCCAAGCAATTGTGGATTAAGGGCCATGCTCAAGGACCCATTAGTAGCAGCTTGGCAGAGGTGGGATTTGAACCCTGGACCTTTTGGTCCATAGTCCAGTAAATATATCAGGTAATGTAGTGAGTAATGGATTGAAATTGAAAAGTAGAAGCAAAACACTTACTCTATTGGTGAACTCTGGGCACTAGCATAGCTGCTAAACTAACTGCAGCATTCAGTGTTCTAGAGCACTTACTTTCAGTTTGCTTTTATAACTACCCTTTGTAGAACCCATGGAGACTTGTTTGCACTAAGAACACAGATGTAAAATTAAAGAAAAAAACAATGAACACAGCAGAGATCTTCACTGAGAAAGGGCTATTATGAATCTGAATCACCAAATCACTGTGTACTGAGTCATGAATCGAGTTTCACATGAAACAAGTCACGCAGCTCAACTCCTACAAGTTTAAGTAAGTGTACAGAGTACCAAGCAAATGACGAGAACTGAGACAAATTTTTCTAATCAAAATGCGCTGAGAACTGAATTCAGAGGTGGTCAAGAATTGAGGTACCACTGTATATGAATTTGTGGCATATTTTTCATATCAATTAGAGGAAAAAAAAAATACAATATAACTCAATGTTCAGAAAATAAATAGGTTGCTGGTTTTGCTGATAAAGTTGATTGATTGATTGATTTTTTTTTAAGGAAGGTTAGCATTGAGCATTGCTAAGCAGTTACATCAAACAACATAGTTTGATCAATTAATGCTACTTATAAATAAACATTTCCTTTAAAGTATGCATGCCATGTGAGAAGTGATTCTGGATTCTTTGATTACTATCTTAGGCTTTGTGATTGTTAGCTTGTAGCTTTTGTTAATTTTCACAGACCTTCGCGTAGGAAAAGACAAACACTTTTAATAAATGTATGAAGGCCGCAGTATCTATGATAAACTGGTTATCATTCGTATTGGGCAAAAGTGGGCAAAAACTTAACTGTTACATATTTCTACTCATTTAAATATGCTGCTAAAAACCATCAAAGCTCTGTTTTGGACACATTGCCATTCAGTTTATCCAGCAAAATTGGCCAGCATAACCAGCCATGTAATCCAGTACAGGACCCTGCTATTAAAAAAGAAAATAATGCCAGGCTTTTTAACAGGGTAAACCATTACAATCATGTAAATTCTCAGCCCTTGAAAAAACAATTTTCCAAACTTTTATTTTTCATTTTATGCATTTTTTTTCCGTATGATCTAAAATTAATGAATTAAAATGTGCAGATTTGTTCTTACTTTCTCTTAGGTTAAAAAGTAATCTGTCCATCTGCTCTTTCTTTGTTCCTAGCACTAAATTTGTATCTTTAGCTTAATCTGTCTTTGTGGATCTTACATTTGTGTTAATTTCATTGTTGCTGAATATTTCCTTTAAATAAAATTAAATTTTTGTTCTTTTTGGACTTTTTGTTCTTAGTTATTTTTTGTTAATTAGTATTAATAAATTAAGCTTTCTGCAACCCCTACCAAGAACAGGAAAGTCAAGAAATTAAGCTCAAAAGACGGGGTTAAATGAGGTTCAGAAGAGAAATATGACACGTCTTATGCACCTATTCACATTTGACTATTATTACAGAGTGAAGAAAGCAGCGTCAGCCAAGTGAAAACTTGGGACAGGTGGTCTGTTCATATTATTCTGTCTAATGAACCATTTAGAGAAAACCTTTATTACTGCTGTTTAAGCGATTAGCTGTTTTCTGACTATATCATTATGTACCAATACAACTTTAGACAGTATAACAGAACCTAATTTTGTTTAAACACGTTTGAATTCTGTTCCACAACACAAGTGAATAAACAAAAATAGCTATTGCAAGTTCTCACGCCTTTCTGTAAACATATGGTAAGAAGTTAGCGAAGGACATCACCCAAACTTCCAGCTGAACATATTTCACACGCACATAGCAAGCTGTTCGTATTGGAAATTCAAACAGGCCAGACTGCCAAGTTTTAGTGTCGCACTTTTAAGCTGCACTTACTGTACTTATTCTAGTGGAACAAATACGAATGCAGTTTCATTATTACCAGGGTAATAATCACTGTCTAAAAGGACTCATTATAAGACAAATAGACTATAACATTTGGCCGACGCTTTATGAAGGTTGTGGTAAGACGTTCGAAAACATTCATTCAAATGGCTGACAAATTGCATAGCAGCATCACATCAGAGAACGAGCAGGGTTTGTTTTACACTGAAGACGATGACAGATAAATGAATAGCACTCAGAGTTCAGGCATTCATTTGAAAGTGCTCTCATTACCATCGCAGCTTTCTCTGATATATTCTGAACTGCCTGATGAAGGTTGATTTAAGGTCAATTCATAAGGCTGACTCATTTATCTGCTGGACAGCTACATCCATCTTATGATTGTCATTTCTGCTAATGTAGTGATTGAGAAAAAAATAACGTTTTGGCATTTCAATGTAAAGGTACACCTGAACAGAAAAGGTTTTAATTGCAACACTCTTAGTGAGTGGCTAGAAATTTCATGAGTCATTGCGTATCATGACATGTAAGCAAAAATATAACTATATGCTTCACAAATTCCAAGTGGTTGTGAGCCAGTCACGACCAATATTTAAATCATTAGTTTTGGCTCACAATTATAGTCTTCTGTATGTTAAAAATAATTTAACATAACCTTTAGTAGTAATTTGAATATGTGCGGGATTTGAGTCAATAACAATCAATATTTAGGAATTCATGGTGCACCAAAACTAAATTTCTGGCCAGAAACACTGAACCAAAAACCAAAATTGATAGGTATGTTTGTTTGTTTCTTTAATTTGCATTTTTGTTTAGATATTTTAAATGGCATATCATTTAGAAAAAAAATATTATTGATACATCATATGAACAGTAACCTACAGATCACTTGTCTAATGTCTCTGGGGATCATGAGATTATCTTTATTATGTGGTAATCTGCTGCTATGTCTATTGAACGACATCAGTGTTTTTTACATTACTTATACTTTTGTTACATACTTTCATTAAGTGTTCTTCAAAGTTTCTCACTGCCCTGACACAGTATCACGTACCTGGCAAGCATTTCTGGAACCTGCATCTCATTTGCACTGATTTTTAAAACTTTGGTTCAGGGATAAGTGGAAAACATTCACTACATTTCTCCAGCTCTGGGGCTGTTGCCGCAGGTTTTTTTAAATACCAAATTCACATTAAGAGGTCAGTTTTTGATGAAAACAGAACACAGCATGGAGAATGCCTTGCTGCGAAGATGATGAAGTACACATACTCGCTGTCCAATTTGTTGGCTGATATTCTTGGAGTGAACAAATCACAGTTGTGGCAAGCCATCAGTGCAATCGTCCCACTTCTACACTGCACAGTTATAGTAACTGTTCTCCTCAGCTATCACACAGCACGGAGGTAATATGTTTCTATAACATGAACTGGGACAGATGGAGAGGGGCTGTATAGCACAGAGTTTCTGTACTTTATGTACTGTAAATGATTACTGTACTGTAACCATGTGATTAGTCAAAAGAGGGTTTTACCATTGAGTAGTAATAGTAGTAGTAAGAGTTGCGTTATTATCATTATTATTATAATTACTGATACTATTTCTAGGGTGGCATGGTGACACAGTGTTAGTGCTCTTGTCGTACAGCTCTAGAGATCCCAGGTTTGTTTCTAGGCCGGGACTCCACCTATGCAGTGGGGAAGCACAAATGTTTGTTTACAGATAATACAGGATTGTAGAATTACAACCACAGGCTTCCTATGTACCTCCAGTGGAGCTACAGTTAGTTGCATTGCCTAAAATAATGCAGTTTAACATGATAGTTTTGTTTATCTTATCTTTGTAAATTGCAAATACAGTGGTACCTCGGTTCTCAACCACCTCGGAACTCTTGGAATGTGGTTCTCGATGAATTTTGACAAGAAAAATTTCTCTCGGTCCTCGTCAGTTGCTCGGTACTTGGTGCACTTGCTTACACTTGTAGGAGTCGAGCCGCACGACTCATTTCTGCCGAAACTCAATACTCGATTCATGATTCATTATTCATGATTCAGTACACAGTGATTCAGTGTGCGAACCGTATGATTTTGAGGGAAGGACCCTCTACACATCTGCCACGCCGTCACTGCCCTCCAGCGTTGAGCCGTGGAACTGCATGGTCCCTTACATTCTAGGTGTGATTAAGTCTCCATAGGGCCCAAAAACGGTTAGTTTAAAAGAGCCATTATAATTTACATTATTCCTTATGGGAAGTTTTTGCTTGGTACTCGTTGTTTTCAGTTCTCGACAAGCCTTCTGGAACAAATGAACAATGAGAGCTGAGGTACCGCTGTATTGTAAATGAATTGTAAGACACTGGTGTGGATTTTGAGGTGTGAACGTTTGAGAAGTCAGTCTTGTTCCTGATGGTTCCAATGAGCATAAGTAGTTAAATAAACATGCCACAGACACCCAGCAACACATGGGATTCACTTAGTGTCTATTAGCTGTGTCAAACATTTAATTGCACTTTAACGAAACGGAAGGGGAAGTCAGGCTTTCCCTTGTAGTATTAAAACACTCACCTGTGGTGTGCATGTTCTCCCTGTGTCTGGCTTAGTTTCCTTTGGGTACACCAGTTTCTGCTGTTTCAGGTGTACTGGTGTACCCAGAAACTGGTGGGACTGTGGTGGCTTAGCGGTTAAGGGTTCAAATCCCACCTCTGCCAAGCTGCCACTGTTGGGTCCTTGAGCAAGACCCTTAGCCCATAATTGCTTGGATTGTAAGACTGTACCAATTGTAAGTCGCTCTGGATAAGGGCGTCTGCTAAATGCTGTAAATGTAAATGTAAATGTTTCAAAGTCCGTGGTATTTGGAGGTCAAGTCAACACCATGAACTCTTTTTCTTGCCTTTCTTTCCATTCGTGAAAAAAATCCTCAATATTGCATCTTGCGTCCTGTTGAAAGTCACTGCCACTAGGGAATACTGCAGTTGTGAAGCTGTGTACTTGATCTGCAACACTGCTTTTAATAAAGTGTATCAAAGTAATATCCACGTGAATGCCATGTCATTGTTAATGCTATTCATATCACCTGCCAGGGGTGTTAATGTCATGGCAGTATACACTGCATATATACACCAGCTATATTTTATCAGGGTGGCACAGTGGCACATATGGTTAGTGCAGTCACCTCACAGCTCTGAGATCCCCGGTTCAAACCCAGAGTGTGCATGTCCTCCAATGTCTGCGTGAGTTTACTCCAGGTGTTCCGGTTTCCTCTCACATTCATATAACCTTGTGTCGGGAATATACAGTATCCGCTGATGCAACGTTAAATGAAAACTAAAATTTCATAATAATAATAATCATCTCCACTTAAGATATAAGTGCACCTCCTTGTTCTGCGATGTCAGTTTGCTGCTCTGCATACTTTTTCCCCTTTCAGGCTATTCTTCACCACAGAGCAGGTACTATTTGAGTGGTGAATCATTCTCAGCACTGTGCTGACGCTGCCTTGGTGGTGGCCTGTTAGAGTGCGCTGCACTCTTTTGAGTGTAGCAGACACAGCAGTGCTACTGGATTTTTTTAAACACTGTGCCAATCCACTTTACACTCTATTTGACACACGTACCTTGTTGGTCCAGCTTATAGATGTAAAGTCAGAGGCAGTACCTCATCTATTTCTGCATGGTTATTGTTAGCCATCCTCAAGTTATCACAGAGGACACTGTTAGATCATTTTGATTGGATTATTCTCAGACCTGCAGTGATACTAAGGTGTTTAAAAACTCCTGATCCACTCAAACCAGCTCAACACACAATAACACATCACCACAATGTCGCTGTCACTGCAGTGAGATACAGTGAAATATTTGATCCTCTGACTGGCTAAAATATTGAATTATAGCTAGATTATAGAATAATATTGACACTTTGGAAAATATTTAACTGCCATATTTTAATGAAATTGCAGATCAAGCTGGATTTCGAGTGTAGTTTTAAAGCAATCGTCTGTGGTGTCCACCCATGAAAGATGACATCTGTTTACCAGCCAGATAATAGTAACAAGGATACCATGATTAATTGTCTAAGGAAATCATACTGAAAATTAGACTAGAAAATGCCAGTATCGTCTCTACCAATTCTGACCTAATTAGAAGTCAGCTAGCTATTAGAAGTCTAATAAACATGAAAAAAAATCTAATTATTGTTGTGTAATCAAGCTTGATGTCTCCAAAGCCTTTCCGCTGGTCTTAAAGTGTAGTTCTGTGCCTGGCCACATCTACTTCATTCTGTATTCTATTCAGGTTCCTTTTCTCCTACTCTCCATGAAGGCTGCCGTCAATCCTGTGTCAATTTTCACATGCTGAAAAGGTGCAGCCATTGGCCTCCATGCTATGATAATAGCTGTGTAAATCTGTTGACAGTCAAGCATATCTGAAAGTACCACTCTATTTTGTAGGTACACTCGGCCAACCTCTAACTCTGTGACTTACGGTCATTGCACCGTACAGAAACCCAATTCTCAGGGCTGCTGAGGAAGAAGCTCAGTGCGTAGCCTGAAGCTTTACCATTATTCCCTACAGCACTTCTTAGAGACCATGTTGCATACATTATTACTTAGCACTGTGAAGTTGTTTTAAAATAGTGCATACAAGCTGGGCCTAATCTTGAATTTCTTTTAAATCAATCAATCAAATTTAGGAAAGCAAATTAGGCCCAGCATGTTGTACTTAATTGTTATTAAATCACATCACAGAGTGTCTGTTAAGCAACTAGCAACTATTGAAAAAGTAATTAAGAATCTTAATTAGCAAATCACGATTTAGTGTATCACAAATATTTTTATTTTTACATTCATTATTATTAGTAGTAGAGATATTGTGGATGGGATCGATGGATGGATGAATTAGTGGATTAATGAGTGGATTGCTACTAGACTGAGCAGTGAATGGTGGATGGGTGATGAATGAATCAGTGAGTGAGTGCTACAATGGGTGACTAAAGACGTTGGTGAACAGATTATAAATACTGTATATATGCGGTAGATAGATGGTATATGAGTGGATGGATACAGATGGATGGATGAAAGGATCTATGGGTGGATGGATGGGCAAATGTTACTCTAAAACCTCAATGTGTTTTTCTGCATTAATGCTGCCATCACAGTGTAAATGGCCTTTTCCAAGGGCACTGACCCAACCCCCATACCATGACAGTCCCTGGATTTTGAACTTGTTGCTGATAATAGTCTGGATGGTGCTTTTCTTCTTTGGTCCAGAACACACAACGTCCATTTCTTATATAGAAGATCTGTAATACTGACTCCAGATCACAGCATGCATTTATGAATGTAACTCTGTATTGTAGTGCTTGATAAATGTTTGTCAAAGTAAACCTCGGCTCAGGTGGTTATATCAACTATTGGTGTATGGTGATTCTTGATGCAGTGACGTCTGAGGGATCGGAGATCACAGGTCTTTATCCAAAATAGAATTTTTAATAGGGGTCCCAGGCGTTTAGCCCTGACTTTATGTGTGTGGGGCAGGGGGGAGTGGGTGCATAAATAGATTGGCGGATAAATGGAAGGAAGACCAGGATAGATATGTATGGATTATGAAGAGATAGATGGTCGGGGGTATAGATAAATATATAGGTCGCTGGATCTTTTTGGCCAATTGATATTGCAATTTAGTTGCAGATAAAATATTTACTCATGTAACATGCCACTACACTCGTCACAATAATTCACCAATCCCCCATATTAAAACACCTCAAAGCATATTTAAACACATATATCAGCCTGTACAATAATGAGCTTTCCAATGTGCTTATAGCCTTGCTGAAATGTCACTGGTAAATGAGCTGCCATTGCTGTATATTCTTAATGGGGATTTCTGTTCCTCTTCTCTCACTTAATGGCAAAATCCATTGGTGGATAAATGGCTGGCGAGTGAGGTAGAAAGGCAGGCATTATCATCCTGTCATTCTCACGAGCCAGAAGCAGCCAAGTAAAATATTACCCACTGTCTATGTTCTCCCCTGCCAGCTCTTGTGTCACCTCCAACCCCTGCCCTTTATTTAAGAATTGGATGCTCCCAGAGAGACAGGGCCTAATAGAAACAGTTTGTCATCTTTTAGGAGAGGAAGATGCTGTGCTGGCCAGAAAGCCTCCACACAGGGGAGGGGAGATGAGTTTATTTTGTGTACAAGGCCCTCCCTATGCAGCAGTTGCACCCTATGTACACCCTTAGATTATCAGCATCACCTGTGTGTAGTTTGTTTCACCAGACCCTTCTTTTGTCAACCCAATATTTGACATATACCTAGTGCACCAGAAGTGACTTGGTAGTATTTGTATCAGGGGTAGCTGTAATGCTAGTATTGTTAAACATTGTACAGAATCCAGTCAACAGATCAGAAAGTGTCACTGATGAGGTACCAGAGGAAGAACAACACAAACTGTCCATAGAATAAGCTCTATGAAACAACAAGCTCTACCAACCATGTCAATGTTTCTAAGTACAGTGGTACCTCGGTTCTTGTCATTATTTTTTCCCATAAGGAATAATGTAAATTGAATGAATCCGTTCCAGACCCGCAGAAAAGCCACACTTTATAAGGCATTATATGCAATAATGGAGGTGTATTTCACAAGTGCTCACTCATGTAATTTAGTGAGTAATAGAAAGAGAAAAAAAGAGAAAAAGCAAACACTTACTCAGGGCGCTAGATGCTAATGCTAACTACTCAGCTGGAAAGCCAGTTTTCCTTTCGGTTGGCTGTTGAGTGAATGAATGATGGACATATTAAGTGAACAATAGATTGTCCAATCAATTATGTTCCTACTATTGCCTCTATACCAATGATGCCACCCTGGACAGATAAACTATTCATGATTAGACCCTCCATCAGCAACACCCTGGAATGCAAGGACATATCTGAAGGCTTGGAATTCCAGTTAAGAAGGGCTTATTGGTAACAATTCCACCTCACAGTGTTTATTTATTCAGCACCTCGGGTAAGTACATCATCTAGGCTAAAGTTAATGGGTTGGTAACACTGCCAACACACAGTTGGTGTATGTTTAGGATATTTGATTTGGTCTCTCTGTGTGTGTGTGTACAGGTATATTCGTCTGATATGGGTCCAGAGTTCACCAATAAAGTAAGTGTTTTGCTTTTACTTTTCAACAGTTTATTATAAAATAAGCTCTGTTTTAATTACTTTGGCCAAAATGTAGGTTAATGTAAGCGTTTTAAACAATAACTTACTTATTATTACTTATCATAGGCTACGCTATGTATGTATGTATGTAAGTAATATAGGCCGCTCTACCAAACACTCATTAAATTCCTCAGTTCAAGATACATTTAACTTATGATGGATTTGTCAGAACATGGCCCGTTCAAAAATCAGGGAGCACCTCTATAATACATCTCCATTAATGCATATAATGCCTTATACAGTGTGGATTTTCTGGGGTTCTGGAATGGATTAATTAAATATACATTATTCCGTAGGGAAAAAATTTGCTCGGTACTTGTTGTTTCGGTTCTTCACAAGTTTCTGGAACGAATTAATGACGAGAACCAAGGTACCACTGTAGTTCTGTTTCTTAGGAAAGTGCTCACCTCCCTCTCAGATTGAATGTGTGTGTGTGTTGCTATGTTACACTTCAACACATTTCACCCACTGTTCTCTGCCAGTATGGGAAATACAAAAAACAGTAATATTTTTGTCTAATTGGCAGGTTTAATTGACAGGACAGCCTGCTGTTCCACTTACTCTGCAATTTAACTGTAAAACTGGTAGCATTTTGATATGGAGGTGTATTAAAATTGGCTCAGAGCTTTAACAAAACACACTGCTGGAGCTTCAGAATTCAGCAGGAAGATGTAGAGGTATAGCTACAGCTGGTATTGCTGAGAGACTTCCCATCATTACAGTGCCTTATTTAGATACTAAAGCACATCACATTGTATGAATAATATGTGCGCAATAGCTTCCTATCACTTCTCTGGCTTATGTCTACAGTATAATAAATCAAATTGTGCAGGGATTTTAAAAATAATATAGTGTTGAAGTGAACTATGTTTCACATATTAGCGTTCAAGTGCACTGTTTCAAGGTTTTCGTATCTATTAGTATTACACGATTAGCCATAACATTAAAACCACCTGCACAATATTGTGTAGGTTCCCCTCGTGCCACCAAGGCTCAGACCTTTCAAGCATGGACTCCACCAAGATCGTTGAATGTGACCTGTAGTATCATTCACCAAGACCTTTGCAGGACATCCTGTAAGTTGCAAGGTGGGGACTCCAGGTATCGATTTAAGGCCTATTCACAATGAAAAAATGGATTTTGGACTAAAAATTGGATGTGATTTTAGACATAGTGGGGCCTTCACACCAAGTGTGTTACGTTTGTTTGTCTAAACACTTGGAAAACTCCCTGTCCGCTTTTGCTTTCTTTAATTTCCATTCTCTTAATGTGTCACAGAGATTTCACCGTGTCGTTTTCACATTGTCAACTTAAAAAAAAAACAAAGACATGAGTGTTTTTGTGAACTTGAACAGACTAGAATGGTTTTATATGAACAAGAAAACAGTTCCATACAGTCACAGTGAGGTTTTCACCATCATTCTTCTTTTTTTTTAATATCCATGTTTTTATAGTGTTGCCTGTCCTATAAGCTCTTGTACTCTGCTGCTAGTGGAATGAGCTGTTCTGCCTGACAGCCAAGCTCTGATCGGTCAGCCTGATTTTAACGAAACCAAACAATGCCGAAAATTAGAACAAGTTCCGATAAAAAAATTAATATGATGTCACAGTCCATCAGTGTCGGCTCGGTGTGAGGGACGTCATTGATATACATGTGCTCTTTTTCAAAGCTTGACATGCATGTTTTTCATCTGTAAAAATCAGACTTGGTGTGAAAAGGTCTTTAGCCCAGCACATCCCACAGGTGCTCAGTCAGAAGGAGATCCAGGGACTCTGAAAGTCAAGTCAGCACCCTCTATTTCATGTTCCTCAAACCATTCTTGAACAATTTTTGCAGTGAGGCAGGGTGCATTATCCTGCTGAATGAGGCCACCGCCATTATGGAATACTATTGCCATGAAGGGATGTACTTGGTCTTCAACGGTGATAAAGTGTGTCAAAATAATATCCACATGTATGCCAGGACCCAACTTTTCCAGCAGAATATTGCCCAAAGCATTACAATGTCACGATTATTCACTTCACCTGCCATGGTTTAATTATTTTATTTTTATTTTTTTTTTAATATGTGTGCACAATTTATATTAAATATACACACACATGTCATACACACCTCAGGTGACAGACCACTTAAGAATGTTCACAAAATTATTCAGAGATGACTTTTGCTTTGTGGCAAGCTGCAGTATTGTGCAAAAGTAGCCATTAGAAGATTGGTCAGTTGTGGCCATGAATGGATGAAAATGGTCTGCAGCAATACTCAAGTTGTGGCATTCAAGCAGTGATTGCTTGGTATTAATGGGGCCAAAGTGTGACAAGAAAACAATCTAAGCACCATTACACCACCTACACCAGCATGGACACATAGCAGGTTTGGTCCATTAGCTAATGCTGTATTTCCTTGGCATATTATAGAGGTACTTGATGTGGTCTTCTTGTTTTGTAACCAATCCATCTCATGGTTGAACATGTTGTGCATAGTGAGATGCTTTTCTACTCACCACAATTGTATGCAGTGGTAATCTGAGTTCTCGTAAGCCTTTCCATCAGCTCGAACCAGTCTGGCCATTCTGTGCTGACCTCTTTCATCAACAAAGTGTTTCTGTCTGCAGAGCTCCTCACTGGATGGTTTGTTTGTTTTTTTAATTGCACCATTCTGAGTAAACTCCAGAGGCTGTCATGCTTGAAAATCCCAGGAGCTCAGCAGTTACAGAAACATTCAAACTAGTCTGTTTGGCATCAACAATCATGCCACAGTCAAAATAACTGAGATTACATTTTCCCCCATTCTGAAGTATAATGTGAACAATACCCAAAGCTTTTGGCCCATATCTTCATCATTTTATGCATTTCACTGCTGGATTGGTTGATTAGATAATTAAATTAAATTTGTTGTGTGTATATATATATATATATATATATGTAATCATGGCCGAAAGTATTGGCACCCCTGAAATCTTTCCAGAAAATGAAGTATTCCTCACAGAAAATGATAGCCATTACACATGTTTTGTTATACACATGTTTATTTCCTTTATTTGCATTGGAATAACACAAAAACAGAGCAGAAAAAGCCAAAATTTATATAATTTCACACAAAACAAAAATGGAACAGACTTATTTTCAACCTCAACTTAATATTTGGTCGCACACCAAGCTTCTTACACCTCTCAACTGGAATTTTGGACCACTCTTATTTTGCAAACTGTTCCAGGTCTCTCATATTTGAAGGTTGTCTTCTCCCAACAGCAATTTTAAGATCTCTCCACAGGCGTTCAGTGAGATTTAGACCTGGACTCTGGCCAGATCTGACCACTAGAGAACTCTCCATCGCTTTGTTTCCATCCATTTCTGGGTGCTTTTTGAAGTATGATTGGGGTCATTGTCCTGCTGGAAGACCCATGACCTATTATCCAAACCCATCTTTCTGACACTGGGCCCTACATTGCGACCCAAAATCCTTTGCTAATCTTCAGATTTCATGATGCCTTGCATCATGTCAAGGCACCCAGTGCCAGAGGCAGCAAAACAACCCCAAAACATCTTCAAACCTCCACCATATTTGACTGTAAGTACTGTGTTCTTTTCTTTGTAGACCTCATTCCGTTTTCAGTAAACAGTAGAATGATGTGCTTTACCAAAAAGCTCTATCTTGGTCTCATCTGTCCACAAGACGCTTCCCCAGAAGGATTTTGGCTTATGCATGTACATTTTGGCAAACTATCCAGGTTTTTTTATGTCTCTGTGTCAGCAGTGGGGTCCTCCTGGGTCTCCTGCCATAGCGTTTCATTTCATTCAAATGTGGACGGATAGTTCCCGCCGACTGTTGCAGCCTGTCATCAGTTTTTTCTCTTGGGTCCATGTCCAGCGAGATTAGCTACAGTGCCATGTGTTGTAAACTTCTTGATTATGTTATATATACTCTCAACAAAGGAACATCATGATCTCTGGAGATGAACTTGTAACCTTGAGATTGTTGATATTTTGCCACAATTTTGGTTCTCAAGTACTCAGACAGTTCTCTTCTCCACTTTCTTTTGTCCATGCTTAGTGTGGCACACACAGACACATAATGCAAAGACTGAGTCAACTTCTCTCCTTTTTATCTGGTCTCAGATGTGATTTTTATATTGTCCACACCTGTTATTGGCCACAGGGGAGTTTAAACGAGCATCACATGCTTGAAACAAAGTTATTTACCCACAATTTTGAAAAGGTGCCAATAATTTTGTCCGGCCCATTTTTTTTTTGTGTGAAATTATGAAAAATTTGCCTTTTTTTCTCTCCTTTTTTGTGTTATTCCAATACACACAAAGGAAATGAACACGTGTATAACAAAACTTGTGTAATTGCAATAATTTTCTGGGAAAAATTTCAGGGGTGCCAACACTTTCGGCCATGATTGTGTGTGTGTGTGTGTGTGTGTATATATATATATATATATATATATATATATATATATATACAGCAAATAGTATTTAGTCAAACACTGATTGTGCAAGTTCTCAGAAAGATGAGAGAGGTCTGTCAATTTTACCATAGCTACACTTAAACTATGAGAGACAAAATGAGAAAAAAAAATCCAGGAAATCACATCGACACATGGGCCCCGTTCATTCTTCCCTTAACACGGATCAGTCGTCCTGTCCCCCTTTGCAGAGAAACAGCCCTAAAGCATGATGTTTCCACCCTCATGCTTCACAGTAGGTATGGTGTTCTTGGGATGCAACTCAGCATTCTTCTTCCTCCAAACATGACGAGTTGAGTTTTTCCCAAAAACTTCTATTTTCGTTTCAGCTGACCACATGATATTCTCCCAATCCTCTTCTGGATCATCCATATCCTATCTGACAAACTTCAGATGGGCCTGAACATGTGCTGGCTTAAGCAGGGGGACACGGGATCTGAGTTTCCTTTAACAGCTCTTTGGTCTTGGCCATGGTTGAGTTTGGAGTCTGACTGTTTGAGGCTGTGGACAGGTTTCTATTATACAGATAACGAGGTCAAACAGGTGCCATTAATGCAAGTAACGGAGAACAGAAGAGCTTCTTAAAGAAGAAGTTACAGGTCTGTGAAAGCCAGAAATCTTCCTTGTTTGTGGGTGACCAAATACTTATTTTCCACCATGATTTACAATTAAATTCTTTAAAAATCCTACAATGTGATTTCCTGGATTTTTTTTTCTCATTTTGTCTCTCATATTTGAAGTGTACCTATGATGAAAATTACAGACCTCTCTCATCTTCATAAGTAGGAGAACTTGCACAATCAGTTGATGACTAAATACTTTTTTGCCCCACTGTATATAAAAAACCCATCCAGAAATGGTGAGTGGGCAGAAGATTGGGCAGATTACATTATATATACGGGCAGAAGATTGGTGTTCCTTATTCTCTTTTCTCATTACTCACATGAATTCACCTCCAGCTCTCATATTAAATGTGCTACACTATAAGTTTGGTAGCATGGTGGTGGCAGCTCTACACCATATGCTGCTTTTTGACCCAAGAAAGTCTATGCAGAAGTGTAAGAGTCCATGTCATGCCTCTGCTATGCTTCAGCACTCCCACATAGTCAGGTAACTAAACTCTCTATACCTGTTTTCTAACATATGGCCCCAGCAATATTCCTCTACTTATAGATGTATAGTTCTGAGATAAATTCTGCTCAGCCAGGTTGGGTTTTCAGTACAGCGACTGCTGCAGGCTCCTGTCTTCCTTCACACAGATGCCTGCTTTGAAGCAAGCAAAGGATTAGTGAGCATCACTGCCTCTCAGAGTTATTTGGGTTTGCTAAATCAACTGTGAATAACAGACCACCATTTGCTTTTTGTTGTGGCAAGAGGGTGTGTCGTTTACAGGGTGTAACTCTATAACTACTGTTAAAATGTGGCTCCCAATGTGAATGTTACCATCCAAAGATACGTCATTGAAGGTTATTATCCCAGGAAGCAAAAGAGGTCAGGATTCCCAATGCTTTCTGATTTTGCAATGGTTTGTTGTGGTATTTTTTGAGTTTCCAAATGGATGGAGATAGCTGTGTAACCTAGTAGTTGAACATGTGACCTGCATTTGATTGTACAGTAGCTGAATTATTTTCTAAAGGTATTCTATGACTACAGATATGTGGTAGTACTAAGTATTATTATGCTGTAGATTGTAGATTGTAGCATGGTAATTCATTCTTTGATACAGCAGTTGAATCTGTCTCTAAAAATGTACTGATCGACATGTGGTTTATCTAGATGACATATATTTAATATCTAAGGTGAAAAAGCATAAAGAATTATATTCAATATCTATGCCATCCTTGAATCCATTTGTCTATTTAGTCCTGA
This sequence comes from Ancistrus triradiatus, assembly GCA_025084515.1. NCBI lineage: Eukaryota > Metazoa > Chordata > Actinopteri > Siluriformes > Loricariidae > Ancistrus > Ancistrus triradiatus. The sequence continues at coordinate 151,469 of JAJAGP010001751.1, forward strand.
TAGGTTGAACTAAAGCCATTAGGAAAATTCCCATTTGGAAGATATATGGAACAATAATTGCAACAATAAGAGCTTTATATTAAGGTTAAACATGCAAAAGGAAACATATTATTATTGTTACTATTACAAATAACTTTCACATATCGGTATAATATAATCAACCAATTGTTCATCAAACAGGTTCATTAGAGCAAAGGTGTTATATGTCTAATCACAAAGGTTAATGCTAGCACTAGCGATGCAGGTATGTGGTCAGTCAATATTACACATTTAGTATTTAAGTGGTTAACACTATTGTCTTCACAAGGGTGGAAACCAGAAAGCAGAGGTCGATACCTATAGGCACTGTATTCCAGGGCTTCATAAACTAGGCATCATTGAAAGTCAAGCGCAGTAAAGACAGTAAAGTGCAACATATAGCTTTCACCTAGCCTCTCCACTGGATTGCCACTCCGCCCCCAGTAATCATCAGAACAAGAACATCAAGGGAACATTAAAATAATAACAAAATAAGAAAATAACTATGGGTGATAGCTAAGAAAAACTCTGGCACTAGAGTTCCTTGCATCATCAACAAACATTTTCAAGGTATATTCTAACCTTTCCCCCAGTGTTTGTGGAAGGGGCTCTAGGCTTACTGCTTGTCTGACAAGATAAAGTGATTGCTGATGACAGACGGATGAATGGATGGATGGACAGATGAAAAAAACAATCATACTAGCTTATGCCAAGACAAAGTATCAAGTTGTGAAATGGCATTGACTACGGCCTAAATATTACTGAAGGCACAGCAAAATGCAGTAAGTTTACAGCAAGTAAAACCAAAACAATCAGAAACATTTGAAACATAAAATAAACATTTGCATTTACAGCATTGAGCAGACGGCTTAAAATTGAGCTAAGCTGTTGAAGGTTAAGAGTCTTGCTCAGGGCTCAAAAGTGGCAAGGTTGGTAGAGCCAGGATTTGAGCTCTCAGCCTTCTGATTAGTATCCCAGAGCCTTAGCAAATGACTCACCACAAGTTTTTAATAAAGAACCTCCATTTAGAATAAAATAGTTGAAATATATTGTATATCAAACAGTAAAGACGTTAAAGCTGTGGTTCTTTTTTCAGCTGGGCTGAAAATTTTATCAGCTGGGCCACTGCAAGTCCAGATGACCATGTGTCATGGGTCTAGTGTTGAGAACTCTTAAATAAAGACTTAAAAAGGCAAAATATTTGTATAGTAGTCATCATTTAAAATACAATTATGTAAAGCTGCCCTATCTCATATTTATTTGTTTAATAATGAAAGCAGTAACATTATTGTATCAGTATAATTACATTACAGTACATTACAGTTTTTCTCTATTACAGCCAGGAAACTGACCTTTTTGTGACATTTGTAGATAACAATACCCAATTGTGAAGTTGCTTAAACAAACATAATCATTTTTACTAGCTAGTTTGCTTTTTTTCATTTCAGTTATTTATTTTTAAATTACGTTACTGTGCCTTCTCTAGATACAGTGGGGCAAAAAAGGATTTAGTCAGCCACTGATTGTGCAAGTTCTCCTACTTAGAAAGATGAGAGAGGTCTGTAATTTTCATCACAGGTACACTTCAACTATGAGAAACAAAATGAGAGAAAAAAATCCAGGAAATCACATTGTATGATTTTTTAAGAATTTAATTGTAAATTATGGTGGGAAATAAGTATTTGGTCAATAACAAAAGTTGTAGCTGTATTTTGGTCCATTCCTCCATGCATGACGAGTTGAGTTTTTACCAAAAAGTTCTATGTTGGTTTCATCTGACCACATGATATTCTCCCAATCCTCTTCTGGATCATCCATATGCTCTCTGACAAACTTCAGACGGGCCTGGACATGTATGGCTTAAGCAGGGGGACACGCCTGGCACTGCAGGATCTGAGTCCCTCTCGGTGTAGTGTGTTACTGATGGTAGCCTTTGTTACTTTGGTCCCAGCTCTCTGCAGGTCATTCATCAGGTCTGGGATAGTTCTGGGATTTTTGCTCACCGTTCTCATGATCATTTTGACCCCAAGATATGAGATCTTGCGTGGGGCCCCAGATTGAGGGAGATTATCAATGGTCCTTCCATTTTCTTACAATTGCTCCCACAGTTAATTTATTCACACCAACCTGCTTGCTTATTGTAGATTCACTCTTCCCAGCCTGCTGCAGGTCTACAATTTTCTGCCAGGTGTCCTTCGACAGCTCTTTGGTCTTGGCTATGGTTGAGTTTGGAGTCTGACTGTTTGAGGCTGTGGACAGGTGTCTTTTATACAGATAACGAGGTCAAACAGGTGCCATTAATACAGGTAACGAGTGGAGGACAGAAGAGCTTCTTAAAAAATAAGTTACAGGTCTGTGAGAGCCAAAAATCTTTCTTGTTTGTGGGTGACCAAATACTTATTTTCCACTATGATTTACAATTAAATTCTTTACAAATCCTACAATGTAACTTTCTGGATTTTTTTTCTCATTTTGTCTCTCATAGTAGAAGTGTACCTATAATGAAAATTACAGACTTCTCTCATTTTTTTAAGTAAGAGAACTTGCACAATCAGTGGCTGACTAAATACTTTTTTGCCCCACTGTATCTGCACATCAGTCCAGCTGCCTTGACAGTATTTGATTAGCAATAATTTAAAATATCTTATTCCTTTAGCAAGAATGAAGGCAACTTTGCATCAGTCCTTAATGCCAATTATGAATAATAAAACACAGGCCTATATTATGGATGTTTAAGCTCTGGCCCTTGGTACTACTTGCTAACTGACGTAGTCCCTATGATAGTGTATACTCAATAGTATTTCATTGTCATATCACTTGTACTGATGAAACTTGGCAAAAGTGGCAGATAATTACACAAACATTTATTTACTAGAGAGGGACTAAGAATCCGTGAAATTGCGTTACAGCAGTGTATGCCTACACATCACTTTATTCGCATGGACTCAGCACAATGCTCAGCAAATTGATGTTTTGCTTTTTGTTACTTTCTGGAAATTTGGAATTTTTTCTTTGGTTGAATCCACGCAGATAGTGGAGGGCTGATTGTAAAGACTAAAACAAATATTTCATTGACCACTGAAAATAACTATGCCTAAATTCAGCACAGGACTTCTCTTTACTTTCTGATCTGCACCTGCAGACTAGACCAGAGTTTACCTCCTGCTTTCATCAACACCATGTGACCTGCACCTTTTGAATCACTGGCAGCAGCCACATTTCAAACCTCTATAAAGCTGTTTTTATAGTTTTAAAAATATTGTATGATAGAAAAATCTAAATATTAATTTAGGTCATGTACAACATATACAGACTTGTGTCTTATCATCTAGGAATTCTTTTAAGACCTAGCCTTATTCCCCTGGACTCTGTTTAAGAGTAAACATGCCTAATATGGAGTGATCTCTCTCCAAAGGCAGGTACTTGGCATTGTGCCGTCCCTTCTTAATCGCTCTTTACAGGAAGCTGTCAAATGCTTACTGACATTCCCTCCATCCAGTTCATTTGGCTCCCATGAGAAGGGTTAGGAACCCAAACAATGACAAATGCTTAATCTTCTAGCAACATACTTTCTTACTAACTGAACTTGATAGCATTTAGTAGTAACTATATAGAGAACTGTAAATTAATTACATGCCTACTCGGGACTTTTATCTTGTTGATTAATATAAAATTAAAAACAGCTGACAAAACACTTTCTAGATTTTCACTTCCATTGTGTGTCCATTGTGTGTTTCTTGCTGCCACTACTCACATTTTTCACTTCTGCTTTGTTTATTTTGTCATCTTTTTTCTCTGCACCTATTCCTAGCATGGATTATCTTTATTTTTATCTCACTTCAGCTTTGGGATGTTTGGATATATTTTTTCCTGCAATTTTGCTCCATGTGTCAGTACACCCAGCGTCTCTTGTTGCTAACCCACCTGGGCCCTCTCCCTTTCCTCCACCACCTTTTGACTTCTCTGCAAATGTGTTTCCACCCATTCGTTCGGTTGTGGTTTTTTGTTTGTTTGTTTAATTTAACGTCGCTATCAGCATCAGTGACCATTTCAGCGACACACACACACACACAAGGTTACATCTATACACAACGTTACACCAACACTAATCATATACAGTGCCTTGCAAAAGTATTCGGCCCCCTTGAACTTTTCAACCTTTTGCCACATTTCAGGCTTTAAACATAAAGATATGAAATTGTAATTTTTTGTGAAGAATCAACAAGTGGGACACAATCTTGAAGTGGAACGAAATTGATTGGATATTTTAAACTTTTTTAGAAATAAAAAACTGAAAAGTGGGGCATGCAAAATTATTCGGCCCCTTTGCGTTAATATTTTGTAGCGCCACCTTTTGCTGTGATTACAGCTGCAAGTCGCTTGGGGTATGTCTCTATCAGTTTTGCACATCGAGAGAATTAAATCTTTGCCCATTCTTCCTTGCAAAACAGCTGGAGCTCAGTGAGGTTGAATGGAGAGCGTTTGTGAACAGCAGTTTTCAGCTCTTTCCACAGATTCTCGATTGGATTCAGGTCTGGACTTTGACTTGGCCATTCTAACACCTGGATACGTTTATTTGTGAACCACTCCATTGTAGATTTTGCTTTATGTTTTGGATCATTGTCTTGTTGGAAGATAAATCTCCATCCCAGTCTCAGGTCTTTTGCAGACTCCAACAGGTTTTCTTCCAAAATGGTCCTGTATTTGGCTCCATCCATCTTCCCATCAATTTTAACCATCTTCCCTGTCCCTGCTGAAGAAAAGCAGGCCCAAACCATGATGCTGCCACCACCAGGTTTGACAGTGGGGATGGTGCGTTCAGGGTGATGAGAGGTGTTGCTTTTAGGGCAAACATCTTTTGCATTGTGGCCAAAAAGTTCGTCTGACCAGAGCACCTTCTTCCACATGTTTGGTGTGTCTCCCAGGTGGCTTGTGGAAAACATTTTATGGATATCTTTGAGAAATGGCTTTCTTCTTGCCACTCTTCCATAAAGGCCAGATTTGTGCAGTGTACGACTGATTGTTGTCCTATGGACAGAGTCTCCCACCTCAGCTGTAGATCTCTGCAGTTCATCCAGAGTGATCATGGGCCTCTTGGCTGCATCTCTGATCAGTCTTCTCCTTGTTGGAGCTGAAGGTTCAGAGGGACGGCCGGGTCTTGGTAGATTTGCAGTGGTCTGATACGCTGCACAAGTGGATGATCGCTTGCACAGTGCTCCTTGAGATGTTTAAAGCTTGGGAAATCTTTTTGTATCCAAATCCAGCTTTAAACTTCTCCACAACAGTATCTCGGACCTGCCTGGAGTGTTCCTTGGTCTTCATGATGCTCTCTGTGCTTTAAACAGAACTCTGAGACTATCACAGAGGATATGCATTTATACGGAGACTTACACAGGTGGATTCTATTTATCATCATCAGTCATTTAGGTCAACATTGGATCATTCAGAGATCCTCACTGAACTTCTGGAGTGAGTTTGCTGCACTGAAAGTAAAGGGGCCGAATAATTTTGCACGCCCCACTTTTCAGTTTTTTATTTGTAAAAAAAAAGTTTAAAATATCCAATAAATTTCGTTCCACTTCACGATTGTGTCCCATTTCTTGTTGATTCTTCACAAAAAATTACAATTTCATATCTTTATGTTTGAAGCCTGAAATGTGGCAAAAGTTTGAAAAGTTCAAGGGGGCTGAATACTTTTGCAAGGCACTGTGTATATATATATATATATATATGTACATACTGTATATATACACACATATACACACACTCATGTCAATGCCAATTAACGTAATCAATTTACCTAATACACATGTTTTTGGACTGTGGGAGGAAACCGGAGCAAACCTGGAGTAACCCATGCAACCCATGCAGACACTAGGGGTGTCACAATAAAGATAGTAATATTCATCTGTCATCTGCATACAGGCGCAGTTCTAGACCAACAGTGCTCTACCTAGATACTATGGGGACCGTGGTAGCCTAGCAGTTAATGTACTGGTTTCAAATCCAACCTCTGCCAAGCTGTCACTGTTTGGTCCTTGAGCAAGGCCCTTAACCCACAATTGCTTGAATTGTAAGGTTGTATGAATTGTAAGTTAATACTGTAAGTAAGGAAAGAGCATATAATCTCACGACAGAGATTTTAAGCATTGGGAAGCATCAGAAACAGGTAAGCTTGATGCTGTTTCTGTTAATATGAGGAAAAAGAAACTCAAATATAATAAATAAGTTTTCATATTTTATCGCTATAGTGCAAAGCTAGAGACAATATGGAGACAAATCCTTCAGAAGAGTGTGTGGACCCTGAGGTTCCTGGACCATGCACTTCAAAAAAGAAATCATCAATGCCAGCATTCTTTGGTGATTTTTTGAACCCCAGCAAAGCAAGCCACTTTCCAAGCTTGCAGAGCAGGAAGTTGTATTGACCTCCTTGATCTCTATGTTAAAAAAGGGAATTAAAATAAAATTTTAATTTCATTTTATATCGAAAACATTTCGTATCATGCGGCAAAAACAGCAATACGTGTCGTATCGTGAAATTTCTGTATGGTTGCACCCCCAGTGGACACATGCAGACTCCACACAGAAAGGACACAGGTCGCTGCATTCTGGGATTGAACCCAGGACCTTCTTGCTGCTAGGTTGTGATTTCCAGTTAAGTAAGTGCAGGAGGTTGCCTAACCAGTTCCTTCTGCTCATCTTGACTGGTAGATGTGGGGTTTTAGTTTTTAGAGACATTCCACTGGTGCTATTAAACATTTCACAAGATATCAAGACAAGACAGGAACATCAGTTTTCGTGCTGCTGTGTGGACATCATTTGTACAAGAACTCTACTTATGGAGATAAGGACTGGTCTCATTCAGCTCACATATTCTGCTAGTCAGCTTAAATGTCTCAACTCTCATGCATCTGGACACATTGAATACCTTTTGCTCAGTTGGAAATGCTCATTGCCCATGGTATGTCTACAGATCCACTAGATGACCATTGCTCCTGCTCCACTATGCTCCTGAGGCTTCAACTGACACTCTATGATCATGTGATAGAATCCTCCGTTGGATCGCCATACCTCCTCGTGGAATTAATCACAGACTTCTCTGTCCACTTCAAAGAATGACAGATTCAAACCCTTCGGCTAGCAAAGCAGCTGTCAACCACTCTGACTTAACTCTCTTGAACTGTCACTCCAGAACTAGCAGAGGTTCACTTATTAATGATATGAAACCTTGACATTCTCCTGCAATAGCCAAGAGACTACTTTTATCTGAAAATGCTGACGCCCTCTGCCTACAATTATTTGTCTAAACCCTGTTTAAAAGGGAACGGTAATGGTCTAGCTATTAGTGTTGTCACAATACTGAGAATTTCAACTTCAATACAATACCTTGAAAAATATTGAAATTCGATACCATTTTCAATAACAAAGACAGATACTGTACTGATTTCACCTTTGAAGCTCTTTTTTAGATAAACATATCCAAATATTGTATATTAATAGTATTAATTAATATTGTTAAGCTATTATTTTATTAATCCTATTATTTTAGACTACATCATACTCTATTTATATTCTAATAACAATAAGCTTTACTTCTGTACTATACTGTATATTGCCTTTGAGTATGTCTGTATCCTTTCACATAGAAAGCACACTGTCTGCCAGTGACAGACCATTTGATTTTTATTTGCTGTTTTTTGTTTACATTTGTCTCAATGATTGTCAATTCTAAGAATTTAAAGATGCACTATATAGATATTTCTTTCAGTATTTCAAAGTGAATGAGCTGAGTTCTGACCTGGAGCAAAAGAAAAGCTAAAATAATGAGGATATAGACAGAAAAAGCCATTTCAACATAAAAATCTTCTGCACATTTCATATACATTAAATTTTAAAGGGATGTTTCCACACATATTAACCAAGGGAATTAATCCAAATCCATGCCTGGCAAATGTTTTTAAAATTTCTTATGACAATAAATTATTTGCCACCACGTTACCTAAAACTTACACACAAGAGTATATCAAGATTCAAAGTACTGGGAATTAAAACTTTTTTGTAGTCCACATAGATTAAAAAACTCTCTGAATATAAAAATGACCCATTCAAATCGAGAAATGTAGATTATTGTGCATTTTACCCAAGAAAAAATGCAGATGCCCTGTTTATTTGTATTTGTTTACAGTCCGTTCTTGCCTGGACCAGTATCTCTGACGCGTTAAGATAGCAATGGGCCGAAGAGGATTTCAGTCCTTATCCACTTCGAAGCCAAAGTATTTCCACACAGCACTCCTTCTTCTTTCTTTGCTAGTTAAGATGGGCTGCAAACACTCTGGTTTTGCTTCAGCTGCCATTTCAGCATAACAAACCATTCTGTGCACTACGGAAGCCTGGGTAATGAAAGCACGTTTTGATATGAATAGAATCGATACTGTGGGGAAACGAGTACTGTACCATTTCAGAATTTTCAGTATTGATATTCAGTGATTCATCAATATTTTTGACAACATTACTTGCTATTGCTATTGCATTGTTAATATCAAAACATCTAATTTCATGTTTTCTTTTGAATATATGATATTAATGGTAACCTTATTACTACTGTTGCTAATATATTGACCCCCCCCAACCCTCACCCATTTGCTCTACCACGATATGACTTTAATATACGTACCTGTCAATACTGAGTGCTCATATACTACTGAGTTTTTGTCTATTTTGGATTATTTTGATTTAACTTAATCTCCCACTCACATGGTCATACTTTAGATGTGCTGTGTTCCACTGGCTTTAATGATACTTCATGAATATAGCCATAGATTCTGACATGATGTTAGTAAAGAAACATGCTATCTCCTACTGGAAAATTCATTCTGTTGATCCTCACCTGTTTTCTGTCTCTCTTCAGACTCATCTCCTTGATTTCTTCTCCAATCCTGTGCTAATCCACTGGTAGATATCTTGAATGTTTGTATAAGAAAATAGATCCTACTATCCACTCTACACTCTAACCCCAGCACATCCATACCTATAGGCATGCTCTTAAAGTGGCTCACTGCTCTTACAATTCTACTGTTATAAATAATAGCAGTTCAAGTCCCAAAACCCTTTTGACTACATAGCCAACTACTTCAACCCCCTCAGCAGTCTCCCCCACTATCCCCAAATGGTGTCAAGCCTGCCAACACTTCCTTCAGATAAAGTTTAAAAAATATACAACATTTCCTTGCAGTTCCCCAACAATCCTCTTCCTCTTCCTCCTCCCAGAACCTTATGGCATACTTACTCCTTTAAGTATGACAGATTCCCTTTCATAAATGATTAAGACTACCTCTTCCTACTGTCAGCTTGACCCTGTGCCTACCATCCTACTAAAGGCTCTCATTTCTTCTAATATATCACATTTAATAAATACATGCTAGTTGTCTGGCTCTGCTTGCACTGCCCTTAAAACAGCTTCTGTCACACCTATTCTTGAAAAACCTTGCCTCGATTCAACATGCCTTGCAAATTACAGGCCAATCTTCAATTTCCCTTTCTTAGCTAAAGTAATAGAAAATGTGGTACCGGCTAGACAACACTATCTGTGAGCCGTTACTCAACATAGCACTGAATCGGATTTATTAAGAGTTAAGAGACCTGCTACTTGATGTGGATAGCAGCGCCATTAACATTCCGCTCCTCCTGTGCCAAGTTGGACACAATAAATTATGAAGTAGTTCTTTCCTGTCTCTCCTATGCTGGTATCTCAAGAACAGCCCTAGTTCGGTTTTATTCATATCTCACAGACAGACAGAACTTCACTACCATTGGTAAACACAGATCACCCTCTTCGCCTGTTACCCAAGGGGTCCCTCATGGATCTATTCTTGGTCCCTGTCAATACTGATTTTAGGCCAAATTATCCACAGCCATTATCTTAATCTTCATTATCGTGTAAATGACACAGATATATTCGGTTAGAAATATACTCCTACATAGTTCCACCCCAGTTTCTCACAGGATGTACCCATGAATTAAAGCTCTAGATTAATTTAGTTTTATAAAACTAAATACAGATAAAACTGAGCATGTTAGTAAGGTCTAAGAACCCCGTCACTAAAATGTCCAACATCACTTTTGACGTTGATTACATTTCTAAGAGGCCTTCAATAGCTGTGAGAAACCTTGAAGTACTGTTTGATTTCTCACCTTTGAGGCTCACATGAAGTCATTAACCCAATCTGCTTGTTTTCATCTTTTAACTTTGCCCGCCTCCAGCAATTACTCATTACTGGCGATGACAAAACATTGGTTCATGATTTAATATTCTCCCATTGCTGATTATCGTAACTTTTTATTCTTCTCCTGGCTAAATCTATCAACAAACTTCAGAACATCCTGCAGCAAGACGGCTCACGTATAACAGAAAATGTGCTCACATCACCCCTATTCTCAAACACCTACACTGGCTATCAGTAACATCTTTTATTAAGTATAAATATTGCCTATTACTTTGAAAGCCCTTCATGGTCTGGTCTCAGAACATCTTGGGGAGCTCCTCCATCCCTACATTTGTTTTTTGCCCTCAGGTCCTCTTCTACCCTCATTGCCCCTCATACTAGATGACTAGTGTAAGAGACAGTGGTGTGGTGGATCCTTCAGTTGTTGCCCTCAAGCAATGGCATGTCATCTTCATGACTGTAATTCTGCTTCTTTCTTCAAGCTTCTTTTGAAGTCCTTTCTCTTCAAACAGTACCTATGTCTTTCCACTGCCTTATAGGTTTTTTTTTTAGACTAATCATTTTCTGTCCTGCTTTTGTAAACAAAACTTGTGAAAGATTGTAAAAGGAGCTGCTTAAATAAAATGTACTGAATGAAGGCCTTTTCACACCGAGCCCAATTTTTACGAATAAAAACTCATGTCAAGTTTTGAAAAAGAACACACATACATAATGCCGTCCGAAAATGACGGACTGCGGCACTGCGTAAAATTTTTAATTGGAGCCTGTTCAAATTTATTCAGTTGTTCGGATGCATAAAATCAGGCTGACCAATCAGAGCTCGGTTGTCAGGAAGAAACATATATATATATATATATATACATA
>JAJAGP010001752.1:0-162497 GCA_025084515.1 Ancistrus triradiatus
AAACCATGATACTACCACCACCATGTTTCACAGATGGGATAAGGTTCTTGTTCTGGAATTCAGTGTTTTCCTTTCTCCAAACATAACGCTTTTCTTTTAAACCAAAAAGTTCCATTTTGGTCTCATCCGTCCACAAAACATTCTTCCAATAGCCTTCTGGTACGTACGCTGGAAGTGGTTCACCAGACATGTGGAGCCAAGTCTTGGTGCTTGTGTGTTGAATTAGTGGACCGAGTAGCTTGGGCCGCAACTTGGCATCATATCCAAGAATTGAGAGGTAACAATACGTTATTAGGGCTGGTAATGAGGCTGTGCTGTGTTGGGTGTTTAAGGGAGTATAAAACAATACTATACACACAGCATCCTGTATTCCATTACCGAACTTCTGGTGACTCTAACTAAAGCACTATTGCCTGTTATCTTTGCTCTTTGTATTTGGTTTTTAATATGGGTTTTTAAAGACATAGTAATTTGTTCCGCATTACTTTTTTTGATCAACTGCCCCAAAGCTGCCAGTGCCTGACGATTCCATCTATTCCCCTTGTTATGCACCGCTCAGCATTTCAGCATTGTTCTCTCGATGCTGTCTCTTTCCAGGCGACAGATTTGATCCGGCATCGCTTGTCACTTAATGAATCTGGAGCGCTGTTCAAGTTGAATGACTCATTGAGTATCCAGCCGAATCGAAATGACATGACTAAACAATGGCTCGTCTAAATAAAACGGCTAAACGCAGTCCTGAATAGAGCGTTGCTTAGATAAACAGATTCGCTTCATTGCTAATTAGAGAGGGGGTTTCAGGGTCAAATGTGGCAGTGTTAATCAGGCAGAGTTTTGGCTCAGGCTTTCAAACTTTTGCATTCATACTGCATAATGATGCTCTGCTTTTGGCCGGTGAGCATGTATTTGAGCCAGGCATCTGCACAGAGCTGGAACGCAGCTGGAACAGAATATAAGTGAATCATTCAAATGCTCATTCATAAACTTTTCTCTTTCGGTGTGTGTGCTGTTCGGAGATGATTTTTAAACATGTTATTTATTTATTTACTTTGTTTCCTCGGCATAAAGGAATTGCCGTGCTCCGGAGATGTGGGCAGGGAGAAAGGCCTTTTTAAAGTAACATGAAGGAAGCTGATTTGTCTCTGAAACATAAAAGCGAAGCAGCTGTGCACTGGAAAGGCTTTTTGGCGTCCTCTTTATCTCGCCTCTTCTACCTCCTCTTCTCTCTTCGCTTATGAGTCAAATATTTAGTAAAGGTGCATTGCAGCTGGTCGTATTTTTGCCGTCACTTTCCGCACAATGAATCACCGGCGAGAGCAGCCGAGCCCTCGCGCTTTAATCATAAAGTTTTTTTTTTCTTTTTCTCGAATGGAATGAAATAAAACCTGGTCATTTAATAGCCGGGAGAACTGGGTGATATTCACAGGCTTTGAAGTTTTTCAAAGAGACTGAATATATCGAAAAGTGGATTAAAAGTGGAGACTGCTTTTTCTCGACATGTTCTTCCTCTGTGTTTCTTTTCCACTTCTCGTGTCAGCCGATATAAACGCTAATACTGAGTTATCTGTGGTTACCTCGCACCGGCCGATAATATCAGCGCACCGATTTATCGCTCGGGCCCTATTGTCAGATTGTCTACAGTGGGGCAAAAAAGTATCTAGTCAGCCACTGATTGTGCAAGTTCTCCTAGAGAGGTCTGTAATTTTCATCATAGGTACACTTCAACTATGAGAGACAAAATGACAAAAAACATCCATTGTAGGATTTTTTTTAAGAATTTAATTGTAAATTACGGTGGAAAATAAGTATTTGGTCAATAAATTTGGTTCAACTCAGGTCAAACGTTTCCTGTAAGTCTTCACCAGGTTGGCACACACTGTAGCTGGTATTCTGGCCCATTCCTCCATGCAGATCTCCTCTGTCGCTGGGCAACACGGACTTTCAACTCCCTCCACAAATTTTCTATGGGGCTGAGGTCTGGAGACTGGCTAGGCCACTCCAGGATCTTGAAATGCTTTTTACAGGGCCACTCCTTCGTTGCCCAAGCAGTGTGTTTGGGATCATTGTCATGCTGGAAGACCCAGCCATGTTTCATCTTCAATGCTGTCACTGATGGAAGGAGGTTTTGGCTTAAAATCTCACCATACATGGCCCCGTTCATTCTTCCCTTAACACGGATCAGTCGTCCTGTCCCCTTTGCAGAAAAACAGCCCTGAAGCATGATGTTTCCACCCCCGTGCTTTACAGTAGGTATGGTGTTCTTGGGATGCAACTCAGCATTCTTTTTCCTCCAAACACGGCGAGTGAGCTTTTACCAAAAAGTTCTATTTTGGTTTCATCTGACCACATGATATTCTCCCAATCCTCTTCTGGATCATCCATATGCTCTCTGGCAAACTTCAGACGGGCCTGGACATGTACTGGCTTAAGCAGGAGGACACGCCGGCACTGGCAGGATCTGAGTCCCTCTAGGCGTATTGTTGTTTACTGTATGGTAGCCTTGTTACTTCGGTCCCCAGCTCTCGCAGGTCCATTCATCAGGTCCTCGTCCGTTGTAGTTTCTGGATTTTTGCTCAACCTTCTCATGATCATTTTGACCCCCACGGGATGAGATCTTGCGTGGGGCCCCAGATCGAGGGAGATTATCAATGGTCTTGTATGTCTTCCATTTTCTTAGAATTGCTCCCACAGTTGATTTATTCACACAACCTGCTTGCCTATTGTAGATTCACTCTTTCCCAGCCTGGTGCAGGTCTACAATTTTCTTCCTGGTGTCTGCGACAGCTCTTTGGTCTTGGCCATGGTTGAGTTTGGAGTCTGACTGTTTGAGGCTGTGGACAGGTGTCTTTTATACAGATAACGAGGTGAAGGGAAACGGGTGCCATTAATACAGGTAACGAGTGGAGGACAGAAGAGCTTCTTAAAGAAGAAGTTACAGGTCTGTGAGAGCCAGAAATCTTGCTTTTTTTGTGGGTGACCAAATACTTATTTTCCACCATGATTTACAATTAAATTCTTTCGGTGCATCTGTGACTTAAGCTTATTGGAGAAGCGAGATGGAACATCATGTGAAGCATTAAGTAGCTAGATGGGGAATGATTAGACGGGCAGCTGAAAGAAACTGAACACAAAACAATGAAGGAAGTAAAATAACTGTCAGATTGGAAAAGATAAGCTTGTTCTTTGCACAAAGATTTTTCACCTCCTGCTTTTTGTCTCACTAGAGAAGATGTTTCTTCATGCTGTGATGACTGGTGTCGGTACACAGTTGTGCTGCATGAAGCGGACTGAATGCATTTTATTTTTTTATTTCTTATTTTTTTTTTGCGCAGATTTCTGATGTATTCATTCACGCTGTGGATTGGCATGGAATAAGCTAGTCATATCGCTCGATCCCAACATGCACTCCCCGGCCATTTTATTAGGTACATCTTGTACCTATTACCGCCATCATTGTGGCATAGATTCAACAAGGTGCTGAAAACATTCTTCAGAGATTTTGGTCCGTATTGACAAGATGGCTTCAAGTATCCATGATGCGAATCTCCCGTTCCACCACATCCCAAAGGTGCTATGTTGGATTGAGATATGGTGACTGTGGAGGCCATTTGAGTACAGTGAACTCATTGTGATGTTCAAGAAACCAGGTTGAGCTTCAAGACATGGCCTGTAGATGGTACACTGTGGTCATAAAGAAGAGTGTGGTGTTTAAACCGTGCTCCATTATTAATTGACCCCGAGTGTGCCAAAAAATGTCCCTCACGCTATTACACCAGCCTGAACCATTGATAAAAGGCAGGATGGATGCATGCTTTCGTGTAATTTACGCCAAATTCTGAACCTATTATCTGAATGTCACAGCAGAAATCAAGACTCTTTCCAATCTTCTACTGTCCAATATTGGTAAGCCCGTGCAAATTGTAGTCTCAGCTATCTGTTCTTAGCTGACAGGAGTGCCATGCGGTGTGGTCTTCTGCTGCTGTAGCCTATCTGCTTCAAGGTTAGACGTGTTATGCGTTCAGAGATGCTCTTCTGCATACCTCGGTTGTAACGTTTTCGAGTTACTGTTGCCTTTCTGTCAGTTTGAAGCAGTCTGGCAATTCTGCTCTGATCTGGCGTAAACTAGAATCTCCACTCCTGTAGATGTCACAGTACAGTGTTTTGACTCAATTTGTCCACTGACTTACCAATGTGATGTGTTAAGGTGACCCCGATTTTACACCTTAACTTGCATTTTCAGTGAACTATGTAGAATATAAGAACTTCAATCAGTGCTTGGCTTTTTGAATGGAGGTCTTGGATTTGAAAGCTCTCATTGGGCAACTGTTGGGCTGACTTTGCTTCCGGCTCACTTTGGAACTATCCCATGACCCGACTCCCAGCACTGGAGCTGATTATTGGAAAGATAGATTTGAGTGACAGTGCTAGACTAAAAGCCCTCAAACGTTTTAGTATTACCAAATGTTCTTCTATGGTGGTTGCATGGCTGTTGCCTGATTTGCTGCCCCTGTTAACAAGGGCTCTGTTGTTGTATATAGTAGCAGCTTAAACACCTTATGATTGATATTGGCGATCTACAACAGGTACTCTGTGTTCCATTACTGTCTGGAAATGACCCAGATAACACTGTTAGCGCTTAAAGAGAAAATTTGTGGGTGGATATATTGATGCAGAAACTAAGTGTTGCTGGAGTTTATTAATGATTATCTCTGCAGAATCTTGAGTGATTAAGCTTCCATTATGTAATTGACATTATCGATTTTATTGTAACTGATTTTGTAGTTAATTGGGATTTTTTTTATTCAGACCACTGCACCACCCAAGCACCCTAACTGCCCTAATATAAACGGACCTGTCACTTTATTAGGTACATTTTGCTAGTACTGGGTTGGCCTTTGTTGCCCACTTGTGCCTTCAGAACTACCTTTATCCTTTGTTGCATAGATTCAGCAAGGTGCTGGAAACCTGACACAACCCTGACCATGAAAATGCAGGGTTAAAACACTGTTGTATACAGTATGGTCCAAAAGTATTAGGCCACCATTAGAATAGATAGTGTTGGAATGAAAGCAGCCAGTAGCCCCTACCTTCTTCAGTCTTAAGGAGAATGTGTTTATTACATGTGCTTAATCATGCTGTAGACATTATAACGTTAAATTCTTGGTAAAATGATCTCTACAGTGTCCTTTTGTACACTAATGCAGATAAACATCGAAGTCTTAATCTAGGGTGCTGAAGACTTTTGGACAGTCTTACGTGGATCTTGGAAGAAGAGGGCTTAATGATGCAGAAATGAGAACATTAGGTCATGACATGCTAATAAATTACAGGAACAGATTGATCATTTAAGGACGAGGATATAGTTTGTCCTTTCCGTTGCTCTTTTCGCATTAGTCTACAGCTACATTCACGCCGCAAGATTAAGCGCTCAGTAATGATTGCGTTTGTTAGGTAATTTAGATAATTATTTTTTAACACTGCCTAAATTCAGCAGATCATGCTGAGGCTGAGATTCTCTCTTGCTAGAGCTGTCAGGATGAATTCCAGTGTTAAATCTACCATGATACACGTGTTGGAGTCTTTGGTGTTATTAACCACCTGATGCATCAGTACAAATGCCTGACCTTTTTCATCAAATTACTTCTTGGTGAAGGAAAAGATGTCATTCAATTTGTGGCATATTTTTATTTCATGCCTTTTCTTGTCATTGATTTGCTGTATTCATGCTGAATTGTTTAACTGACACACTCCAGTTTTGCCGAAAGCCTTCCCAGAAGTGTGAAAGCCATATTAACTCCAATGCACTGGTGTCCCAATACTTTTGTATATAGTGTATTTAAAGGAAAATAATACTAGATGAATAACTAGTAGCCAAGAAGTGTACCTGAATGTAAAACGTTATTATAAGGAAATAAGTCACAGATATCTGAAAGTACGTCATAAAATGATGATCAATAATATTGCTATATAATAATAATAACAATACCTTTTTGTGGCTTATAAGCATTTCTGTTTAGTCATTTCACAGGCAATTTAAAGTTCATACAGACTTACAAATTAAAAGCCTTGCTCAAAAGCTCAACTTTGACAGCTTGGCAGTGCTGGTCTTGAACCCTAGACCTTCTGATCAGTACTCCAGTACCCTAACTGCTGTGGCACCCAAGCATAATCCAGTTTCAGTATATAGTTATAACATTATTATAACTCAAATGCATTTATATACAGTCAATCCTCACTATCCACACTGTAATCCAAATGCCAGCTGTGGCTTATGTACTGTAGTATTTAAATCCCACAACCCGTTTATCCATAACAGGGACCCACTGCAGAGAAAGGTGACCAGACGGAATGAAAGTAGATTGTGTTTGGTTTCGTACCTCTACCCACAGCCTAACCTTTCAGTTAATTGAATGGGTAATTATGAGGTAATGACTGTTGCTTGTTAGAGAGGGGAATCCTCACTCAATCTGCAAATAACAGTCTGGTAACACAGCCGGTTCCCCTGCCCAGCTATATTTATCTGTCAGTACTGAAAGTACAGTATTTTTCGGACCATAAGGCGCACTTAAAATCCTTTAACTTTCCCAAGAATCGACAGTGCACCTTAAAATGCGGTGCGTCTAATGTATGAATTAATTCTGGTTGTGCTTTCTGACCTAGAACCGATTGTAGATGGTACACGGCACTCATAAATCTGTCAAAATGTTTTAGCATGCCCTTGGTAGGTTACAAAGCTTACGGCAACCGGAGTGCGCAGCATCGCGGAGTAATACGGTATGTGCTTCAGCATTAGGGTGTGTGCATTCATTCATTCATTCTCGAAGCGGATTTCAAACACAACGCTATCAGTCACGCAGTACAACATGGTCACAGAGCAGCTGTGAGAGAATTCAACATTAACGAATCAATGGTACGGAAGTGGAGGAAGCAAGAAGACGCCCTGCGCCAGGTAAAGACCAAACTGAGCTTTCGACGGAACTTAAGAGTTTTGTTTCATTTCATGCGCCTTATAACCCGGTGCGCTTTATGTATGAAAATATACCCGTTAGCAGCCGATCGTTGATATTGCGTCTTATAATCCGGTGCGCTTTATAGCCCGGAAAATACGGTATGTGTGTATTTGCTACAGGAACTAGGTATTTGCCATAAAATTGTTCGTTTTTTAATTCATTTTATCCCCACTCCTGGTAAGGGTCGCAGGGCGTAGACACCCTGTGCCCTGGCTGGCATAATGAGTATTGACATGTATTGGACCTGATAGACCTCAACACCTAGGTAAGGAGCTTTGCAGAAAATAAAAAGATATATACTGTAATGTAAATTATTGTTGCAGCAATACAGATACTATATCGGTGCCGATACTGGCACTTACACACAGTATCGGTATCGGCAACAGAGAGCACCGATACCATGAAGCGGTTACTGATGCACAAGCACACCATTAGATGAAGCTTAACCGAAGCCAGCAGCATGTCAGTGGTGTGGGATTATTTCTCGCTTGAGAAGAGCAGTAGCAAAATGCCTGCTGCAAACTCTGTAATGCCAGTGTTATAAAGGGTGGCTGAAATGTAAATATAACCAACAATTAAAAAGCTTAGTAAGATTAAGCTTCCTTGCTTGTTTCTGCATCATAAATTTTTTTCATGACTCAACCGGTAAATACTATTATTTCAAGCCTATTTCCATCTTATTTGGGAGACAGAACAATGCTTTTACCAAAATAAAGGCACGGCAATCTATAAAAAGTGGAACACTATATAAGTATCAGGATTTATAAGCCCCTATCGAGTAGTAAAGTTGTATAGAGCTGGTATCAGGACTTGGTATCAAGCTGGTAGCCTAGTGGTTAAGGGACTGGACTATGGACCAGAAGGTCCAGGGTTCAAATCCCACCTCTGCCAAGCTGCCACTGTTGGGTCCTTGAGCAAGACCCTTAACCCACAATTGTTTGGATTGTAAGGTTGTATCAATTGTAAGTCGCTCTGGATAAGGGCGTCTGCTAAATGCTGTAAATGTATCAGCAGATACTTAAACATCAGGAAGAAAAAAGTGGCATCGGCACATCCCTAATCTAAATATCAAGCGTGTCTTCACAAGAAAACTGCGTGGAAGCGATACGTAAATGGGTCTGAGATACCACTGAAAACACAAGTGGTTGAGGGGCGATTGAATACGACTTGTACTTTTAGTTCACGGAAGACAAAAATGCATTGATAGACAGTAGATCACAGTAGAACACAGATCAGCCAGATGAAACAGACTCAATGAGTGTATGTGAACCAGTTGACATAGTTATAGGTGTGAGAGAATATACAGGTAGAGGAGAGACAAACAAAGGAGTACTACTTACAATAGGACAGGCATATACACTTATGAGCAACATTTACAGGTCGTTACAAAAAAGTAGCTTGTACAAAAAATTCTCAACACATGAACCGAGTTAGAACAGTCTCAAGTCCAGATGTGAGCCAACAAGCACAACATGGGAACATTAGTAAGCTTTCAAGTGAATGACTGCCTGCTGCTCCTAAACTCTTAACTTCTGCCTCTGCTTGTGGATTTGCAGAATTGATTGGTTTGTGTGACCAGCTGGGCAGAAGAAGCAAAACTCGCTGCACCTGAGTGCAACACAGCAATAATATTCTACCAGTAAATAAATAAGCAATTAACATAGGAATCTGTTATAATTATGTATATCATGTATATCATTGTATATCATAGAGTTCAGTACAGTTACAGCTTTTAGCAGACTTACAATTGGTACAGTCTTACAAACCAAGCAATTGTGGGTTAAGGGCCTTTCTCAAGGACCCAACAGTGGCAGCTTGGCAGAGGTGGGATTTGAACCCTGGACCTTCTGGTCCAGAGTCCAGTGCCTTAATTGCTAGGCTACCACAGACACTGCTTAGTGTAACATCATGTCAGGCAGCCCTGTACAGTGTCTTTGTCACGTTGAGTCTGTTTACGTCCAGAGTTAAGAGCTTAAAAGAGATACGTCCAGAGATTTGTATTTGCTTTTATAATTTTTAAGACCTCGACAGTCAAACTGAACGTACATTGATCTTATGGATGTTAAACTGCACATCCCTATAATGCTGTTGCGTCTGTACTATTTTAATGACGATCCTAAAGCTGATTTATAGAAATCCGAATACCCACAGGCAACAATCGATGTAAAAATCCCATGAATTGTGATCCAACCGCTCAGGCTGTGGCCACACTGTCCTAGATTGGATATTTATCAGATTTAAAATCTTATTGTGTGACTTCTGTTGAAAATACAGTTCTGTGTCATACCTAAGCAAAAGGGTTGAATTTGGGCCACTGTAGGATAAGCAGCTCACGTCTTCCTCGTTCTTTCTCAATCCAACCCTGTAGTAATCCCCCATGCTATTAGATCTGACGAGCACCTGTGGTTCTTGGTGTGTGTGTGTGTGTGTGTGGAGCTTTATGGCAGAGCGAGGTTGGGCTCGGTGCCACACTCCACAGTGCAGGGAGCAACCCAGATGCCAAGATGGTGGAAGCATGAGGAGATGGATGAAGGAGTAGACTGAAGATGACTGATCGCGGCAAGGGAAAGATAAGCACCAGCAGTTAGACTCTGAGAGAGATGGAGTGAGAAAATAGAGTGAGCAAAGTGAGAGAAACGACAGCGAGGTCTGAGAGGGAAAAGCGGGTGAACTAGTGAACTATCCTGATAAAGAGCCATGGTTTGACCGTGCTGTCACTCTCTGCATAGGTTTAGCCTTGTCACCTAGCAGACAGAAATGGGAGGGTGGGGGTTAGGGTAGGGCGCGCACACACACACACACACACACACACACATATACATATATATATAGATAATATATATATATATCTCTCTCAGAATATAGATAGATCTACTCTTTCCTCTCCTCTCGCCTCCCCCCCCCTCTCGACTCTAGAGAGGAGAGAGAGACACACACAGAGAGAGAGAGAGAGAGAGAGATAGAGAAGAGAGAGCGGAAGAGAGAGAGAGAGAGAGAGAGAGAGAGAGAGAGAGAGAGAGAGGAGGGGGGGGGGAGAGGATGAGAGAGAGGAGAGAGAGAAGAGATGAGAGAGAGAGGAGAGAGAGAGGAGAGAGAAGAGAGAGCGAGAGGAGGAGAGATAGGGGGGGGGAGAGAGAGAGAGAAGTAGAGAGAGCTAGAGAGAGGGGGGGGGAGAGAGATGAGAGAGATGAGAGCGTAGAAGAGAGAGATCGAGACAATCATATATAGATATAGGATAAGATAGATGATATTATGTATAAGCAACATATATATCCTATCATATATATATATATATATATCTCTATATATCTCTCTCTATATCCGTCTCTCTATATCTATATATATCTCTCGTATCTATATTGTGTGTTTCTCTATGCTCTCGTCGATCTCTCTCTCTCTCAAATACTCTCAGTTTTATTTTTTCTCCATCTCATCCACTCGGACTATCTGGGGCTGCATGGTAATACATGTTTAGCTTCATCAATCTCCTCATCGATTCTGCTCATCGAGCTCTCTCGAGATGCTTGCTCAGATTCTCGCGGCGTGTCTATACTCAATCTACATTTCTCTCTATCTCGTCAGATCCGCACGTTCAGTCCGTCTCATCTCCTCATTCGCTCTCAATCAATGCTCTCAGTCCTCTCTCAAAACTCTCTCATAGTTCTTATGTATGTCTTAGGTTACTCTCGGTGCTCAATCTGATAGTCTCGCATTTACTCTCTCTCTCTCATCGGTTTCTGTTTCTGGTCTCTCAGTCTTATTTTTTTATTCTCTGCGTCTTCTTATCGAAGTTGATCGTTTACCTCTGAATAATTTTCGTTTTTTTTTCTTTCTTTCTTTTTCCGTCTCTCTCCGTCTCGTCATCTCTCTAGCTCTCTGCTGAACCTTTTTTGATATCGTCTCGTCGTCTACGGACGTCTACCTCGAGGGGGGTCTCGTCCCTCTCGAAGAATTAATATATAAAAATCTATTCACTCCATTTGGGCAGTTATTTCCAGCCATACAAGACCAGACTCCTATCTATTTGAATGGGGAGAGACCTGTATCTGAAACTAAAAGAGAAATTAACGTTTAAAATGCATGTTTAGAATCACTGGTATAATCTAAAAAATGATATAACTTACTTGCATTGTTGGGCTCAAATAACACAAACTATGATTTTTAAAGCTTATTCTGGCTGCTACGCATCCCGCCACTACAAAGGGGCCAAGACTTGCAGCCCCCCCGACACATTTACTAATATGGCGATTGGTTCTTTCTAATGATGTGGGGCATCTGTACTACAGTCCCATTCCTATTTCAACCAGTGACCAGTCTTCTCCTTGTATAACATCTCTGATAACAGACAGGGGCTGTACATCATCCGGAGTTGCAAGTGTAAAGTAGGATTAAAGTGCCACCTACTGACATGGCAGCTTAGCGGGGTAGGATTTCATTGCACTTTAAAGTATGTAGAGAAACAGATGGACTACAGTCTGTAATTGCAGAACTACGAAGTGTATTTATATTTTTTATGTTATTTTTAGCAGAGCGACTTACAATTGATACATTCTTACAATCTAAGAAATTGTGGGCTAAGGGCCTTGCTAAAGGACCCAATAGTGGCAGCATGACAGAGCTGGGTTTTGAACCATGGACCATCTGGTCCATAGTCCATGACCTTAACCACTAGGCCACCACAGTCTATGGTACAGTCACAGTATATGGGGTGTTTATAATACTCTGATATGACTGTGTATACATTAGAATTGTAGCCTCATTTGCCGTCGTTTGCTTACAGTAGTGGCACCTGGTGTGATCTGCTGCTTCTGTAGCCTATGTGCTTCAAGGTTCCATATCTTGTGCATTCAGAGATGCTCTTCTGCATACCTTTGTTGTAACAAGAGGTTGAGTTATGGTTTCATTTCTATCAGCTCAAGCCAGTCTGGCCATTCTGATCTCTGGCATCAACAAGGCGTTACCATTATCTGTAAACCCTGGAGATGGCCTTGTGTGAAAATCCCAGTAAATCAGCATTTTTTGAAAACTCAGACTAACCTATCTAGCACTTAAATCACCTTCCTTCAACATTGATACTCAGTTTGAACTTCAGCGGGTCGTCTTGACCATGTTGCTGCCATGTCATTGGCTGACTAGATACTGTCTGTGTGACCGTAGAAGGCACCGTTGGGACTCAAACCCGGGCCACTGATTTCTGTCTGAGCAATTCTGTGCACATGGTTTCTTGCATCGGTTTTCTGTTAGCCTATGTTAAAACATTCTGATGGCCTCACTCTGTTATTAAACATTCACCAGACCAAAGTGGTACAAAGTGCCAGTCCAAATTAGCATCATTCTCCGTCTCAAAAAGCAGCTTCTAATATTCGAGACTCATTCCACGTTAATTGAGCACTTAAGAAGAGTGCTTTATTTGGCAGTTGATAGATGAACTCTCAGTGCCGATACTCGAAGGAATATGTCTGTCCATCACCGAGCTAGTTATTCACCCGGCTTATCGGAATTCGTCTGTGTCCTGTGTTCACGTGGGCCTTCTGCAGAAATCGTCCTATTCATCAGCTTCTGTATAGTTTGCTGGCATTGCTTCTTCCCTGAGAGAGATAAAGCCGATGGTTATTTTCTGGCTGTCCTCTCATTCCGCCTAAAGTTTAGCTAAAGTAGTAGATGACGTACAGTATTCTAATTTTCACATGTATGTGGGACAAACATAATGGCTTGGTCCAACTGTCTATTACAAGATCTGGATTTTTCTGAAAAGAACTACAGCAGTACTTGAAATGTGACAGGTAGAAAGAATCTGGGTTTGGCTCCCAGAAAATACTTTTGGTCTGATGTGGCTTGGTGTCCCAATACTTTTGGCTCAATGTGCGTTTGGGTCCAGACCAGGAAAAGGTGTGGAATATTGTAAATCAGTACCTATAAGTGCCGAGCGCCAGTCATTTTGCCAGTCATAAAACTGTGTGACTATGGTAACGTCTGGTCAACGACCATTTCTGTCCGCGTCCTGTATCACAGAAGTAATGCAGTCATTAAATGGTACCTACCTGTATTTGGCAAATGACTTCAGTTCAAGTGAGTTACAGATAAGACGGTTTGCTTTTCAGTGCAGAACCTGATACGGTTGCTACTCAGTGAATACTGATGTTTTGTTTTGGAGCAGATTTTAATACGTGAACTTGTTCTGTCATAGACAACAATATCCAAAATTTCCCATAAATGCTAAGTGGCTGCATAGGAAATCGGCCTTGTTCCTTATCTGACAGGTGAATTGCATTCAGTAAGCACCAGCACGTTCCAGTCCCTACAGAGTCGTAACTGTAAAATATGATGCATTTCTATAATTAAACAGACTTGTGGATAAAACAGTGCATCAGCGTCTCTGAGTCGGTGCTACCTCTCACAGCAGAAATCCAACAGCACGTCGCCTGCCTCTTGGCGCTTTTATTATGCCGCCCTGGCATTTGCAGCCCCCGCAGCCCCTCGCACTTATGCATATGTCCTCCGGTTTGCATACGTATCCAAGACTGTGCATGCCCGTAGTTAAAGCCTGGTAATTTAAACACTTAAGGTACAAAACCACTTATGTTTATGCTAACCTTATCAAATACATATATCAAATTCAGAGATGCCCTTGCTTCGGTAGCAAATGCTAATGGACAGTGTCCCTACGTAATGTTCTTGCATGCGCAAGAGAATCTATATATGCTAATGCACCTGCAGATGTACCAACCGTCTAAGACTCGCTACGTTTTCTTGCTCACCTAGGCAACTTTGCTGCCTATCCAAATCTTATTGATTTACAATAAATTGTGAATTGTGGCCACCATAAGCCTTTCTGTCATAAGATGTAAATATTGTATGATATTTTATCAATAATTAATTTGGTTGAATGATACTGTAGAAGAAGCTCTCCCAGAGGTTCTTAATAGAGGCTCCTTGACACCCGCAAACACAATATCCCAGAAATCGATTGTTCAGAGACTGAAGGTTGCAAATGTGAAGTTTGCATGTCCTCCCCGTGTCCATGTGGGTTTACTCCAGGTGTTCCGGTTTCCTCCCGCAGTCCAAAGACCTGCATTAGGCTAATTGCTCACTCTAAATTGGCCCTTGACGTGTGTGTTGATATAACATTTTTCCTGTCGTGAATATAGCCTTTGCTGCTGATGTGATGTTAAAGAAACTGATGGCACTCAGACCAGAGTCAATATCTAAGAGCAACAACAGCTCAGCCAGCAAGTGTTAGCCCACATTGCAGCATGTAAATAGATTGAGTTTGGCCAACTGTAGGTTAATATAAATGTTAATCTGTAGTAGGCTCCGCTATAATACAGTATAGACTATATTAAACTCATTAGCATAACATCATTACCATGATACATTTAACTTATTATGGATTTGTCTGAACATATCCCCATTGAAAATCAGGGAGCACCTGTACAATACACCTCCATTAATGCATATAATGCCTTCTACAGTGCGGATTTTCTGGTGATCTGGAATGGATGAATTCAGTTTACATTATTCCTTATGGCACAAGTTTGCCTGGTACTTGTCATTTTCAGTACTCAGCAAGCCTTCTGGAACAAATTAAAGACTAGAACCGAGGTACCACCTTGGTAATTAAATCTTAATTTACTAATATAGTGGGCTCTGCTCTTGTAGCCACACCCTTTGACAAATGGTACATAAAACTGAGAATAGTTATAAGTGCTCTATTGAGAGTAGAATGTGTTGTAAGGAAAATACCATGAAGTTGAATCAGTTCATCTGAATGCAAGGTTGTCCAGGAGGATTGCTGTGAATTGTACACTGGGGAAACCAAACTGCCACTGGTGAAGCACAACATTGGAGAGCTACCTGATCAGGCCAGGATTACAGTCTACACCCATTTGCAGGCCAGTGGCCACTCTTTCAAGGATGAAGTGGTGCACATGCTTGACTGGGAAGAACGCTTGTTTGAACAGGGTGTTTGAAGCTGTCTATGAAGAGTACACCTATCACCAACTTGATTGCAGCTATTCCCCAATCCTATGCGAATAGCCCATGTGGCCATGGTAATAAATGGCCATGGCAGTTGGCATATGGAACGGATCACATTATGCATTGGTTCTGGTGTCAGTCGATATGCAAATATGCTGTATATAAGATTGGGGAAGTTAGCTGAGACTGAAAAAGTCACTTAGATGAGTGACGAATCGAAAACCTTGTGTCCAGATGAAGGTTCCACTTTCGGGGATTTACTCACCTGGGTTATTGAGCATGCATCAAGACATTATAAGGAGGAGTTTAATGACTTTCAGTATGGAGCTGTCATACCATTGCCAACAAGGGTTAGAATGCAGAAAGCAAGTGGACAACAGGATTGTGTGCAGATCATAAAAGCCCAAGTTCCAAACTTACCAGTTCAAGAATGAACATTAAGGTCTTGGTTTTGGTTTTCATTACAGTGCAGCCACACAGAAGCCTAACATCTTATAGCACATTGCCATGCAGCATGGTGGGATATATTGAGTAGAAACAAAAGTTGGTAGAGAATTGGCTGTAGTGTAAAGTGGGTGGGACTTGACTGTTTTACATGCAAGAGCCACAAGGAAGGTCGGCGTTAGTGTTGAGGTAAAGGACTCCTCACCAACGACGGAATATGAGAACGTGTGCTTAAAAGTGAAACAACTTCTGTTTTGTGGTTTGGTTTTATAAAATCCGTCACCGAGCAGAAAAACATTATCTGTAAAGCTTGCTGCTCGAAGGGCTGGAGCTGGAGGCGATAACACTAGCGGTCTTTCTTATCAAGCAGTATTACGAAAGGCAAAAGATGTGTGCCCCGTTCAGTGGTGAAACAGCCCTGGATGTTAAAATGAAACCCAAAGAGTCATCTCACGTTCGGAAAGTTTTGGCTCAATGCTTTGCTAAATCGACTGCCTGTGACAAGAAATCTAGCAGATAATTGCTTATGCGTCTGTACGGACGTAAGATGTGAAAATGCAATGAATACAAAACGTATTCCTGAGACTTCGTTCTTTCCTTTGGTATGCGGTTTGTAACATTATGATCTCCCATGGTATGTAAAAAAGTGTGAAAAGCAGGACAAGATGAACTCGCCTAGTTATGAAAGGTAATGGCTGAATTTGATCCAGCAAGCTGCCACGATGGGTGTAAATATTATATGGTATTTCATCAATAATTTATTTGGTTGAATGATGCTGTAGAAGACCTCCCACTTCTCCCAAGTTCTTGATAGTGGCTCACTGACTCCCTTTGTCTGCTCTGAGGTGCACTGAGTTTGTCAGAAATACAATTTCATTCACTTTCTTATGTGCTTAATCCTGATCAGCATCGCAGGAGAGCTGGTGCATAGCCGGCAGCAAAGGGTGCAAGGCAGGAACAACCTTCACACAAACACACTAGGGGCACTTTACAGACACCAGTTAGCCTAACACTGAACTGTGGAAGGAAACCCATGTAGACACAGGGAGGACCCAGACCACTCTACCTGGGGATTGAACCCAGGACCCTCTCGCTGTGAGGCGACGGTGCTACCCACTGAGCCACCAAAATACAATTTGCAAATGTGAAATAAAATTAAAATGACACACTCACTGAAAATACTTAAAAAGGTACTTTCACTCAAAAAGAGTAGGCACTTATTACACCTAATGAATCAGTATTATTCTTTTGTACGGATATATGTACAGGTCTACTCTGTTGGGATGTTAAAAGAAAAATGCGCAGCTTATGTTTGGTTTTTAGCTAAATATTTAGATCTGCCTAGTGCCTAGTGTGTTGAAATAACCTGCATGTGTCTGTCTTGAATGTAAACTCTGATGCCAGTGCAACGTTAAATAAAGCGAATAAACAAACAATAGACATTTTAACATTTGGAAAAAAGATACAGGATTGTTGCTTATAATGGAATTTTATTGGAACTTGTAAACATGATTTAAACTAGGATTAGCTAGGAGCGCAAATGAGCTTTGGCTCTCCTGTATGGGAGATGAGTGGCACGGTGGCTTGGTTGGTAACACCATTGTCTCACAGCAAAAAGGTCCTGGGTTCAATACCAAGGTGGAGCGGCCTGGGTCCTTTGTGTGGAGGTTCTGCCCTGCTGGCACAGCGCTTAAAATACCAGACTGTTTACTTGAAGGTCCATGGTTCAACTGTGGGGACTGTGGTAGCCTAGCAGGTAAGGTACTGGACTATGGACCAGAAGGTCGAGGGTTCAAATCCCACCTCTGCCAAGCTGATACTGTTGTGTCCTTGAGCAAGACCCTTAACCCACAATTTCTTGGATTGTAAGACTGTATCAATTGTAAGTCGCTCTGGATAAGGGCGTCTGCTAAATGCTGTAAATGTAAAATGTAAATGTGAAACATGGTGGCGGTAGCATCATGGTTTGGGTTTGTTTTGTGGGACTGTGGTAGCCTAGCGGTTAAGGTACTGGACTATGGACCAGAAGGCCCAGCTCTGCTGCCACTGTTGGGTCCTTGAGCAAGGCCCTTAACCCACAATGGCTTGGATTGTAAGATTGTACCCATTGTAAGTGGCTCTGGATAAGGGCCGTCTGCTAAATGTGTGAAAAGTATGCCAACATCCCCCGGTCTCTCTTAGTTCATGAAAGGTAACGGCTGAATCGGATCCAAGAAGCAACCCTGACATGTGACAGACGGCGAGGAGGAACGCCGTGTTATTGCGGAGACCAGATCAGGGAATGAATACGGCTGTGGACGGCCTGCTGCGATTGCGCTCGTGGCTGCTTTACTGAGAGGAAGATGTATGCGACGTCAGTGAAACGAGGAGCAGCGTGGGCCTGCAGGCTGCTACGCCGAAGCCTGGGCCATCTGTACGCAAACTCTGCCAGACGTCAAACTCTGGAGTAGCACTCCACGGCTTAGCCTGCATGCCTGACTTGGCTAAAGACCACCTCCTGCCTTCCTGCTCTTAATGTAGCTCAGTTCAGGCGTTGTGCTGGGGGCACAGAGCGAGAAGATTAAAGGGAAAGGTTTTAATTATGCATGGATCAAGGCTTTATCATCATGCATCATTGAACATTTTTAATGTTGTGTATGTTTCACAATTAGCGAGACAATTAATGGAAGCAGCCTTTTACATGTAGTCTATCGAAGGGTGATGTGCAACGGGCATGCATTATGTAAAGTGAGTCAAGACTGTGCAGATATTCCACTTCCAGCGTTGACGTGAAACGTAATGGGCAGAGCGGAGCGCGAAGTGCATTTTTACTGGAAAATTGAATGCTTTGTTATTATTTAAGGAGTACAGCTATTAAGCTAGGGCTTAAAAGGATTTGCGATCCACTGTACATGATTTAGCTGATGAGGGGAAAAGGGATCCTGTTGCGTGATGACAGGGTAGGAAAATGAACAAAGAAACTGACTGAGTACAAAAGTGTGCCCACATTTTGGCAGAATTTTCTCAGAACAAATTCACATCTTAAACAGAAACACCTTTAATCATTTATTGAACAATGAAACACTACAGTATTCTATCAATATAAGACTAACACTTGCTATACAATACTAAGTGTTCAATATATAGTCTAATACAATGGTACCTAGGTTCTTGCGTACCGAGCGCATTTTTCCCATAAGGAATAATGTATATTGAATGAATCCGTTTCAGACCCCCAGAAAATCCACTTTATAAGGTGTTATATGCATTAATGGAGCTGTATTGTACAGGTGCTTCCTGATTTATGACGGGGAGATGTTCTGACAAATCCATCACAAGTTAAATTTATCATGAACTGAGGAGTTTAGTATAGTCTATACTGTATCGTAGCGGAGCCGACCTTGTTGTTTAAAACACTTGCATTAACCTACAGCTGGCCAAAATCATTAACACAAAGCTTATTGTATAATGAAGTTCAGAAAATCTCATGTTATTTAGTGATGGATTGTAAGTGAAAAGTAAAAGCAAAACACTTACACTATTGGTGAACTCACAGCTGCTAAGCTAAGTGCAGCCTGAAGGTGATCCGGAGGATTCGGTCCCTTTTTCCTTTCCGTTGGCTGTAGTCATCAACCTTTTAGTACCTCAATACTTTGTAACATAACCTTTGTTGGCAATGACAGAGGTCAAACGTTTCCTGTAAGTCTTCACCAGGTTTGCACAAACTGTAGCTGGTATTTTGGACCATTCCTCCATGCAGATCTCCTCTAGAGCAGTGATGTTTTGGGGCAACACGGCCTTTCAACCTCCCTCACAAATTTTCTATGGGGTTGTGAGGTCTGGAGACTGGCTAGGCCATCCAGGACCTTGAAAATGCTTTTTAAGGAGCCACTCCTTCATTGCCCGGCAACTTCCTTACAATTTGCTACAACAGTTGATTATTCCACACCAACATTGCTTGGCATTATTGTAGACACTCTTCCCAGCCTGTGCAGGTCTCAATTTTTTCCTGGTTGTCCTTCGACAGATCTTGGTCTTGGCCATGGTTGAGTTTGGAGTCTGACGGTTTGAGGGCTGTGGACAGGTGTCTTTTATACAGATAACGAGGTCAAAAACGGGTTCCATAAATACAGGTAACGAGTGGAGGACAGAAGAGCTTCTTAAGGACAGTTGTTTTACCCGGTCTTGGGAGAGCCAGAAATCTTGCTGCTGCTTGTTTGTGGTGACCAAACTTATTTTCCACCATGATTTACAATTAAATTCTTTAAAAATCCTACAATGTGATTTCTTGGATTTTTTTTTCTCATTTTGTCTCTCATAGTTGAAGTGTACCTATGATGACAATTACAGACCTCTCTCATCTTTCTAAGCAGAAGAACTTGCACAGTCAGTGGCTGACTAAATACTTTTTTGCCCCACTGTATCCTGCGGCTGCTTTGATTATATTTAATGTTCCTCAGTTTTGTCTGTTATTGCTTTACTCGCTCAGCTGCCGCAAAAATCAGTATCAGATGTGGCTCCTGACATCTTTTCCGTGATCCTTTTGCTGTGTTGTGACGGTCAAGTTGGCTGGTGCGGTAAAATTCTTTAATTGCTGTCAGTTAGACAGGATTTATTGCACTGATTTCAATAGGTTCTTAATACTTTTGACATCAGGATCGCTAGGATTCATATTGGGGCTAATCTGTTGCAAGACATCGCACCCTGGTTTTATATTTAATGTGACAGCCAGTCAGCCTACAAGGGATTCTTTATAGTAATGGAAACTCATAACTATATTAATATGAAGAACCTCATAAGGATTATGGCCACCTTTTGTCTCTAAACCTATTCGAGTGCCATCATATTAACCGCAAGATGATTTGAGGTGGCATGTTGGACCATTCTTCTTAACTAGTTCTGGAGGGATGAAGGCAGAAGAGAGACTCCTCACATTCTGCAGTTCAGAACTTCCTTTAAGCCCTGGTGATTGATGGGACTGTGGAAGGTGCTTGACTTCATCCTGCTGTTCATCAGTTCACACAACAATTATTGGCAGCGTTATCACCATCAATGTGTTTGTCCCATAGGATTCTCCTGCCATTTGTTGCTCGTTACATGACCATGCGATGCAGTTTGAACAAGATGGCTATCCATACTATTCTAAACTCTCCATTATACCTGACGTTTACACTTAGTCGTTAGTAGACCCCTTAATCCAGAGTGACTTAGAACTGATATAGTCTTGCAAGGTGTAATACAAGCAATCTGCTCTAGAGTGCCAGTGCCAGTGCCAGAGCTTGAACTCTCAACCTTCTGGTCCATAGTCCAGTACTTTAACTACTAGGCTACCACAGTCCCACAGTGTTTCATGTAATTATTATAACAGATTCCTCTGTTAATTGCTCAGTTATGTCCTGGTACTGTATGTGCTTGTCCTATTGGAAGTAGTACTGCTTTGTTTGTCCCCCCACTACCTGCATATGTACAACCCACATTCAGTTGGTAGCAAATGTAGAGAGATGGAACATAAATCCATCCAGATGTAGGAAATGTAGAAATTTGGCTCCGTTTACATCAGGATATGTTTTTATTTATTTCTTGCCAAGTTTGGTCTTTGGTGTGGGTTAATATCAGCTGAACATTTGTCTTTTAACGGCTTTTAACTTTTAATTGCCATTTATTACAGTAATGTGCAAAAAGTCTTAAGCCACCATTAGATTACATGTACCATTGTTTTAGAAATAGTATAATAATCGTGTACAGGTACTCCCTTTACGATATTTTCACTATGGGAATCCGATCTTGCACATAAATACACATTCAGCACAGAATTTCCACAAAAACTGACTCTTTATTTGAATATAACCAGAAAATATAGGAAACTTGTATGCAGTATTAAAAAACTGAAGAAAAACAGCTTCTGTAGGCTGCAGTGGCAAGTATTTAGTGTGATCTCCCATTACACTTGAGCACATCTGGCTTCTTCATCGGGATACCAAGTTGAGCCTTTGACAGTTTGAAGGAGCTTGATCAGGAATGAACTTTTTAGAAGGGTAGAAGCCAAGAAACCACTGTTTTAGGAAGGGGGACAGGGTGAAAAGGCTAAGATATGCTGAAGCTCACAAAGATTGGAATGAAGATCAGTGGAAAAGAGTGTATAGTGACAAACCTAATTGTGAAATTTTAGGGTCTAATCGTCGACAATATGTTCCATACGGTCATTATACCATTACTGAAACAACAACTGTACCGTATTTTTCGGACCATAAGGCGCACTTAAAATCCTTTAATTTTCTCAAAAATCGACAGTGCGCCTTAAAATGCGGTGCGTCTAATGTATGAATTCATTCTGGTTGTGCTTTCTGACCTAGAACCGATTGCAGATGGTACACGGCGCTCATAAACTCTGTCAAAATGTTTAGAACGCCTGGTAAGTTACGAAGCTTACGGCAACCGTAGTGCGCATCATCGCGGAGTAATACGGTATGTGCTTCAGCATTAGGGTACGTGCATTCATTCATTCATTTTCGAAGCGGATTTCAAACACAACGCTATCGGTCACGCAGTACAACATGGACATAGAGCAGCTGCGAGAGAATTCAACACGAATCAATGGTACGGAAGTGGAGGAAGCAAGACGACGCCCTGCGCCAGGTAAAGACCAAACTGACCTTCCGACGGAACTTAAGAGTTTCGTTTCATTTCATGCGTCTTATAACAAGGGCGCTTTATGTATGAAAATACTACCAACCCGTTAGCAGCCGATAGTTGATATCGTGCCTATAAACCCGGTGGGCTAATAGCCCGGAAAATACTGGTAATGGTGGCCCTAAGACTTTTGCACTGTAGGCTACTGTACATACGAGTGTTACTTCTGAACAAGACGAAACTCATTCACATGCTTTATACAGGCTTAATCCAATCCAATTGAGCCGTACCACATTTAAAGTCACACATTTACATGCCTAAATGTATCAAGTTGCTGCCATGTCATTTCCCTATTTTCATACTTGTGATAAAAAGTTGAACAGATGTACCTAATAAAGCTTCTGTAGGCATCTGTTACATTAAGACCTGTTATGTTCAATAGGACTTAATTCTATTGACTATGTTATATCTTAATAGACCTTTATAAGGCTGGATTTAATGTAGCATATCCCAGTATTTCCTTTGGCTGGACAGAGTAAGCAGTTTTGTGTATTTTCCTGTTACCGATGCACTCATTTGTATTGGCGTCATTAATCAAACCCTGAAGCCGGCTGAGTTGCTGACCGGCTGATTTAAAGAGCTGGCTAGTTCAAATATATATTTATAGCATTTAGTCTGTCTGTTTATATAACTAGCACTAAGTGTTTTCCACGTTTCATGCCAGGAGGCACATAAAGCAGAAAGTCCCGTACAGCCCGTGACTAATTCATCGGACATGACTGTTTTATCCTTGGCACCAACTTTAGCCAGTGTAGTACAACCCGAAACTGCTCTCCTGGGACGCCGTTTGGCGTCTCAGTCTCCCGTGCCTGGTAGCTTGCAGTAACCTTTGTCTGAACTGCACTAATTTCGTCTAATCTAGCTTTCTCACCTTGGCTCCCGGCTCTAATCACCTCGCTCGGAGCGAAAGCAGCGCTTAAACGAACCGACTTACAGGGTCATTAGGAATAGGTAAATTATTCATTAGGAAATGTGCAGTCCCAGTGGAGCGTTAAACTCCAGGCTTCCAGTGCTGTGTGAAAAGGGCAGCGCTGGACTTTTCTTCCCTAAGACTAACTGCGACATGATGGATCTTGCGAAGGACGTGTCGTAGCATGCCTTCTCTGGTTTTTCCTCCAAGCGATGCATGTTGTGTATGCAGAATGTGTGCTAATGGATACAGCAGTTCTATTTGCTCAACCTGAAGGCTGTCGGTGAGAAAATGATCCACCATCCGCCTTAATATTCGCAGCAGATTTAGCTTCTCCCTCTTGGCCGCTGACTGTTTCAAGACACTGAAAATGTTTTGTGTATGCATTGAGAGCATCACGCTGCCTAAGAGATCACTCTGAGTAATGATTTAACAAGCTGTGTGAAACGGGCGCAGGAAGGAGGTGGAATTCAGAAAGCCCGTGCCCTGCTATTTTGGGCTGATATCTGCGGAGTGTAATCCCTTATGTTAATATGGCCACCGTGAACAAAGAAATGGGCGAGAGGGTAATTGTAGGACAACGTTATTATTGTAATGGTATTGCAGCCAGTTTATCTGAATACTAAAGAGTCTGAAGACGAACTCCTAGCTGCTCCTCAGAAATCTGGGCGTTCTGTTGTTTAAGAAAAAATTACCTGTGTATATTGTACACACTTTATACAGTGGAACCTCAGAATTTGTTCCAAATCGAACTTCCCTGTAAGAAGACATGTAATGGGATTAATCTGTTCCCGACCCCCAAATGATTGTTTTTGTTTTTTCGTCTATACTGTGGTACCTTGTCGAATTCGGAAGCATTTTAACCACAAAAATTTCTCTGTTCTCATTGGTTGTTACATGAGATTTTCTCACATGTTATTATAAAATAAGCTTTGTGGTAATGTTGGCCAACTGTAGACTAATGTAAGTGTTTTGAACATTAACTTGCTTATCATAGTACCCGTTCCATATCTCTGCTATTACACAGCATAGACTCTCTGCCAAACACTCATTAAACTCCTCGGTTCATGGTACATTTAACTTATGATGGATTTGTCGGAACATATCCCCATCATAAATCAGGGAGCACCTGTACAATACAGCTCCATTAATGCATATAATGCTTATACAGTGTGGATTTTCTGGGGGTCTGGAACGGATCGATCCAATTTACATTATTCCTTATGGGAAAAATGTGCTCTGTACTCGTTTCCGGTTCTCAGAAAGCCTTCTGGTAAATGAAGATATGCATGGAGTTGGGGTGAGAGTAGAGGACGTGGAGGACAGGGTGAGGTGGAAACGTTTAACTCGCTGTGGTGACCACTGATAAAAGGAGAAGGCGAAAGAAGAAGAAGAAGCCTTCTGGAACGAACTAACGACTAGAACTGAGGAACCACTCTACAGTATATATTAAACTCCCCCATCGTGAATCGGAGTACCTGTACTATATTCCGACAAATGCTATTCAAGTCAAACTTATTTTTATAGCTCTTTTTACAGAGGAGCATTTTACAACCATCTTGGCCCGCAGCCCTAACTGAGTACGCTTCAGGTTTGGGTTACTGTTGTTTTTCTATCAGATCGAACCAGTCTGACCATTCTCCTCTGATCTCTGGCATCAACAAGGCATTTTCACCAAGAGAACCGCTGCTCAGTGGATATTTCCTCTGTTTTGAACCATTCTCTGTAAAGCCTAGAGGTGGCTGGGTGTGAAAATCCCCGTAGATCAGCAGTTTCTGAAACTCAAACCAGCCTGTCCAGCACTGACAACCATGCTACGTTCAATGTCACTTAAATCACCCTTCTTGCCCATTCTGATGCTCGGATTGAACTTCAGCAGGTCGTCTTGACCATGTCTACATGCCTAAATGCGTATGGGACTGTGGTAGCCTAGCGGATAAGGTACAGGACTATGGACCAGAAGGTCTAGGGTTCAAATCCCACCTCTGCCAAGCTGCCACTGTTGGGTCCTTGAGCAAGACCCTTAACCCACAATTGCTTGGATTGTAAGAGTGTATCAATTGTAAGTCGCTCTGGATAAGGGCGTCTGCTAAATGCTGTATCATCATTGTGTGCCATGTGATTGGCTGATTAGGCATTCACGTTAATAAACAGTTTGACTTTGTATTGGCCCCCATCATTGTATAGACTGCCTATTGCTTTTATGGTACTGATATAAAATTTGGTTTTAACATATCAGGTGGTGCATGGTGAAGTATATTTCTGAGCTATTGGTGCCATATTCAAGTACTAGAACACTGAGGTCATCTAGTCAAAGGCTTTTAGTAGTCCCTAGGAGAAAGCAATATCTGTAGGGAGACCGTGGTTTTTCAGTATGTGCTCCTAAGCTGTGGAATACTCTGCCCTTAGACATTAGACTTGTGGGGTCTAAGGAGCTTACGATGCATTTGTTTGCCTTTGAGGTTGGACATGGCTAATGTTCTGTTTGGGGTTGTAGCTGTACTGGTTTTACCACCTAAAGTCCTCTTCAGAGTTTGTATACGGTTAGTTACTTTAGTTCAGTTATTTGTATAGTGAGTAATTAAAGTGCAGTCTTTTAACTGAAAAAACCCAGTACCAAAAGCTAAATGATTTAGTGAGTGTATTGTATACTAACCACAGAGAAGAGTGATGGGAGAAAAGAAACGGTAAAATGAAGCTGATGCGCAAAATAAATACAAGACGTGTTAGAGACAAATTAGAAACGATCGCTTGAGAAGTATCGCTGCTTATTTAAATGATTGCAGTATTGATTATTGACCCAGGCCTAATTGTTACCACTGTTACGAGTAGTTTTCCAGTCTGATCCTTTGTGGCAGGGTTGGTATGGCTGTCGGTCGTTGGTACAGGCCACCCCTTTAAATGAGATTTTGGTGCACCTGGTCAGATTACATGATACTACAGATTTAAACTACAGGCTTAAACTACAGTGAGCGGCACGGTGCCTCGATGGGTAGCACTGTCGCCTTGCACGAAAAGGTCCTGGGTTTAGACCTGAGTGGAGTGGTCTGGGTCCTTTGTGTGGAGTCTGCATGGGTTTTCTCCGGTTACTCCGATTTCCTCCCACAGTCCAAAGACAATGTTAGGTTAACTGGTGTCTCTAAAGTGCCCAGTGTGTGTGTGTGTGTGTGCCCTATGATGAATTGGCACCTGGTCTAGGGCTGTTTCTGCCTTGCGCCCTGTGCCGCCGGCTAGGCACCGGCTCTCCCACGACCCTATCCAGGATCAAGCGGATAAGAAAGTGAATGAATGAGCTTTTGACTGTGGTTTATTTCCCCTAACTCAGTTTGTGTTGTGTTTTGTCAATTTGTGTAACTAAATTAAACAAACTTGTTTCAAGCATGACTGATCTCGCTTGCTGATTTGAGAACGATTTCAAACGTCCATAAGGCTCACCCCGTAGTGGAACATGGGTGGAAACGTTAAAATCTGCCACCACTTTCTCTCCAGTGGACATATCCTTCTGAATCGTCTGCCTGTGGTCTTTATAAGCCCTGATAAATGGGCGTCTGAGTTGCTGAGCTCTGTCTGTAGGGATGATCTCCCCCAGCAGGATCCAGCTGCATGTTCCTGCTGACCTATCCACTGCCTGCTGCTCTAATTATTCATGTTTTACTTTCCATGCATATGACAAATAGCTGAGCTCTAAAAGCCCTGTCCATGGTGCTGAAACCCCATCCAGTGATGTATAGCGACGCCCGTCTGATAAATCCCCCATGTCAGTCGCACCGTGATCCAGATTCATCACCTGTTGGGGTTTGGAGATTGAGAATTCATATTGGATTTTTAATGAAAAAGAATATAATGCAATTTATAGTCGATAGGTTCCGCGGAGCCGCCGTCTCCATCCGGCTTCACTATTATACCTCCTCAATCATCAGTCAGCCGCGTGAATAACAGCACACCAGCAGGAACGGCGTTAGAGCGCCTTTCTTCAAGGGCATCTCCTCTAATTGTGTTTGTACACAAGAGCAGTGGGCAGATATGTGAGATGTTGAGGTTTTCAGGCCAGCTTGGAATTTGTGGGACCGTCCTGGCACTGCGCTTAGAAATAATATAGAAGTGTATTAAGGAAAAGAGGTATGTTGCCTTGTGAAGTAGTGCAGTTTTTTTGTTTTGTTTGTTTGTTTAAAAGCGTATTCAAGGAAATGTATTGCATTGTCTAACTGTTTTGGTTTCTGTGGTATCTCTGATGCATGTAGGTATCATTAGCATGTAGTTTTCTTGTAAACATATCCTTTATATTTACATTACAGTACCAGAAAAAGACGTGCCTTTGGTAATGTGGTCATTAAACAGCACATAGCTGTACAATTAAGCTTAACAGTGCACGGATATGGGTCTTACCCAAGGGCTCTCAATGTAGTAGCCCCGTGCCTGATTTACTACACCACCACTGTCCTTAATGAGATCCTACCTGAAATGGGCATGATTCAAAATGCCATGTGACACACGTTCAATAACAAGCCTAGTTTGTGGTTTTCAGTATAAATGTATTTTTTTTACAAAGTGTTCTGTACACATTAGTAATCTACTTTATGAACATAGTGGTTCATAGTATTCATCTCACCAAAACAGAGCCGAGAGTATTGCTACAAGCCCACAATAGAAATAAAAGCCACTGTGGATTTGCATTATACATGAACAGTCAGGGATCCAGACAGAACCTTTCTCCTGTTCTGTAGCTTGATCCTCCTGAAGAAACAGTTCTCACCAGGCAGCCCAATCTGAAGCGCATTGATTCCCCACTTGTGACATTTACACTAAAGGAGGTGTTCAAAAAAAAGAGTTCTGGGATGACGGCACCAGAAAGTCATTGATTCAATTTTTGCACTCTGAAACACAAAAGGATGTCCCGCCGCACGGTGTTCACTGCATCCCATCTCCATTTCCTTGGAAGTGTTTCTTAGATGGTGTTGTTGAAGTACGACATCGCAGCATCTGATTCGGGTGTCCAGGGCTGGGTCGCGTCGGAGGAGGGGCAGGATCCGGGGCCCTGTGTTATCGCTGTGTCTTGATTACTTGGCTTTTTGTAAGCGTGATCGCTCTTTAAAGACTTGTAAATGAGGGAACATGTCACAGTAGACGCAATCAAAAGCAGAACAATGGCATTGATCACGGCTTCATTCTTGTCCGATCCCTTCACGGAAACAGCTGGCTCGGTTGTACTGACATTTAGACAACTACTTAAGCGGCCCATTTGCAAGGCGGTAATTTCCACACATACCTCGTACCGCGTGAGAGGACGCAAGTGTGTCAGATTGAACATTTTTATATCGGACGGCACACGTGCCGTGAAGCGCAGGGACGGCTGGTTGGCGGACCATTTGATATTCGACACAAAGCTGCTCTTGGGGGGCGCCCAGGAAATCTGTACAGAATGCGGTTGTATCGCCTCGATTTGGACGTGTAGCGACCCGTTCGGAGGGTCCGGATAGAACCCGTCGACGAGCACGGACACGGACCTCATGTCTGCCCCTATGACATTGTGAGCCACGCAGGTGTACTCTCCTGCCTCGTTCTCCGAAATGTTGAGGATGTCCAGTGATCCCTCGAGGTGCACGAAGTATTTGTGCGACGCCATTCTCGGTAGGATCTTTTCTCCTGAAGGGGTGATCCAGTAGATCTCCGGATTCGGTTCTGCGAACGACCTGCAGTGCAAAGACACAGAGTGGCCACCAGCTACGTCGACGCGTTCTGGAAGGCTTTCCGCAGAGATGACTGGGAGGCAGGTGTCCATCATTTCGCGGAAGTGCACGTGTCTGACGTGCCGACCTTCAAATTCCGGAGGCCCCAAGCACAAGAGGGCGTCGGACTC
Source organism: Ancistrus triradiatus (assembly GCA_025084515.1). Lineage (NCBI taxonomy): Eukaryota > Metazoa > Chordata > Actinopteri > Siluriformes > Loricariidae > Ancistrus > Ancistrus triradiatus. The sequence continues at coordinate 28,868 of JAJAGP010001752.1, forward strand.
CATGAAACGGATCTTGGTCTTGTTCATGTTGATCCAGCGGACCACACAGTCACAGTAAATGGGATTGGAGTGCAAGCTGACCTCCTGGAGGCTAGGCAGGGACTCTACTGTAACGTGGTGAAGCGCACTGAGGGCGTTATCGTTCAGCATCAAGGTCTCCAGTCTGGGCAGGTTATAGAAAGCGTTGGGGTGGATATAGGACAGTCTGGGATTGTTAGTGGCCTCGATCTTGGTTAGCTCGGGCAGGTTGGTAACGGCAAAGCTGTCTATTGAGACCAGTTGGGGCATGCTGTTGATGCCTAGCTCTTTCATACGGAGCATATCCTCGAAGTCACCTCGACAGATTCTCTCGATAGGATTCTTGTTGAGATCCAGAAACTTAAGGCTCTGGACCTTTCTGAGGGCCTGCGGCACCTTCGCGAACTTGTTCTCGTAGAAGGACACGCTCTCCAGTTTACTGAGGCCCTCCAGAGCGTTATCAGGGATGTGGCTGAGGTTCATCCTGGCAAGTACGAGACTGCGCAGATTGGCGAGAGGCTGAAAATTCTGCTCTTGTATTTGAGAGATTGGATTTTCGCCAATCATCAAGATTTCGAGTTGGTTAAGAGCGTGGAACCACTCTTGTCTGATCTCCTTCAGGCGATTGGAATTGAGATGGAGACGCAAAAGGTTGCCGAGGCCACGAAAAGCCCCGGGACTGATCGCCGAGAGGAGATTGTGGTTCACGTAGAGCTCTTGGAGGTTCGGTAGGTGCGAGAGGCAGTCGTCATACAAGCTGGTAATCCAGTTCTCCTCCAAGTGAAGAGACAAAAGTTGAGCAAGGCGACCAGGATGGATGTCACGGAGAGAAGATATGTTGTTCTGGGCAAGGTTCAGTTCGGTTAAGTTCACCATGTAAGTCAGAGGTTTGGCGATATGCGCAATGTTGTTACTCTGCAGCAGGAGCACCTGCGTGCCCGGAGGGAGTTCTCTGGGAAGAGATTCAAGTCCCAGATCATTACAGTCCACAGTTGGAGCCTCCACATAGACTGACGAGGGAGAAAACCATGGTCGGCTAGCACACTTGCACAGCTTGAGGCATGCCTCGGCCCACTCGCCGACATAAATCGAGCCAGTCGAGGCAAGTCCGGCTAACAAACAGACCGCAAAGAGTAGATCTTTCATTTTCCTGTCTCCTCAGCAAATTAGTCCTTACAGAGTGTAGAGTAGAGGCGGTTAACTTCACAAACACCGTGCTGTTTGTTACCGCGACAAGAGGGCGTTTTCCGCTGACGCCAGGTCTCCAGAGCGGCAGTTGCTTTGTGTCTTCCTTGACAGTAGGGAGCAACGTTTCAGTTTACCTCGTGTGAGCCTGTCAAGCTGGCTGATTGGTAAGTCTCTGTATCCTTTGGCGTGTAGAAGGCAGGTTTCTGTGAGTTCTTTCGCGCTGTCCTTATTTTCCTCAGTCAGTCACACACATCAATTTCCATCTGCATGAAAAGAGAAGACCGGAGAACTGGAATGAATATTATGTCACATCATAATGGCGGCTGAGTGGTATTGGCATTTAAGAATATTGAAAAATATTGACATTTAGCGAGGCTTTTTATTGCTTTTCCACACCATGCAATACCATAGTAATGGAACGACTGCTTCGACCTCATGCGCTTTTATATTTAATTACGCACACAGCGGTATTTTTGCCACGTGTGCAAGAGCAGGATTGTTTTGCATTTGAGGCCGAGGCTCGGTTTGGGTTTTTCTTTTTTATGGCATGTCTGTATTATCCTATAAAAATACAAACAAACACCACCTACAACTGACTGGTGTTTCTTACAAGCTGATTAGGCATTCAAGCAGTCTCATTCTGGCAAATGTGTGCTCTGTAAATTGATTTCACACTGCTGTTGTACCATAACATTCAACACCACCTGCCTAATAATTGTGTAGAACCCCCTCTCTAAGGCTCCAATCCATTCGAAGGAACAGACTCCATAAGATCTCTGAAGGTCTCCTGTGGCATTGCACAGACATTAGCAGCAGATCCTTCAAGTCCTGTCATGGATCCTCCATGGATCAGAATCCTTTGTCCAGCATATCCCACAGATGCTCAGTGGGATTGAAGACTGGGGAATCTGGAGGACCTTGTTAGTCCAACCATTCTTGACCAACTGGTAGGGTTAGGGTTAATGCTATAGGGTTAGTGGTATTCACTTCATCTGTCCATGTTATTAAAGTTGTGGCTGAGCGTTGTATTTTGTTATGCAGCACTGTGTAGAAGCCTGAGACCACCATTATGCATTGTATAACGTATGAACAAAAGATATTTCATGTTTTGTCAGGTCCACTTCATTTCATTTGTTAATAACCATCCATTCCTGCATTTCAAGCCTGCACAAGTTGGGACAGTAAAGCATTTACCACATTGTAATGCTGCACATTCCTTCTCACAACACTTAAAAGGCATTTTGGCATGGAGGATACCAAGCACTGAAGTGTTTCAGGTGTTATTTTGTCCCATTCTTTCTGCAAACACATCTTAAGGTGTGTAACATTTATGGGGTTGTCGTCATATTTTTCATTTCAAAATTCTCCGCACGTTCTCTATTGGGGACAGGTCAGGACCCGTAGCCTCTTCTACCTTTACCAAGGGCACTGACACAGACCCATACCATGGCAGAACCTGGCTTTTGGACTTGTTGCTGATTAACTGTTTGGATGGTCCTTTTTGTCTTTGGTCCTGAGCACACAGCGTCCATTTCTTCCAAAAAATATCTGGAATACTGATCGATCTAATACACATTTACACTTTGTGATGGTCCATCCCAGATGCCTCCAAGTCCAGAGAAGTCGACACACCTTCTGAACATGGTTAACACAAGGCTTCTTTTTTGTACAGTAACATTTTCTGTGGCATTTGTGAATGCAATTCCGTATTGTAGTGCTTTCCAAAGGTTTGCCAAAGTAATCCTTGCCCCTGTGGTTCTATCAGCTATTGGTTCTATCAGCTATTTCTTGATGCAGTGTTGTCTGAATTATCTGAGACCATGGGTGTTCAGTTTAGGCTTGCGCCCTTACCCATTACACAAAGATCCTCGTGATTCTCATGAATCGTTTAATGCTATTATGCTATTTTCTTTCACATTTGTTGACAAACTGGAGATCCTTTGCTCCTCAGAGACTTTCGGAGATACGGCTTTTGTACCGAATCATGATTAAAATCACCTGTTTGAAATTACATCCCTATTATCTCATTACTAGTGCCAAGTTGCCCCAGTCCCAACTTTTTTGGAATGTTTTGCAGACCTGAAATGCTCGAATGGATGTTTATTAACAAATTAAATGATGTTAACCAGACAAAACATGAAATATATTGGGTTCATACTGTCTGAAATGAAATAAAAGTAAAACGCTTTGTTTTTATTCGCATTTTATATACCATCCCAACTTTTTCTGGTTGCAGGGTTTCAGTTACAATGTAGTGTGACATCACATTGTGTATCTTTTACTCTGTTTGACTGTTAACTGTTTGTTTTGGCTAGTTTATCTCAGTATACAGCTTTCTCTGAGGTGTGAATCAAATGCCATCACAGCTCATTTAATAATCACAAGCATTCATGGTCCACTGAGTAACATAATTGCTTATAGAGTCATCAGAGGCAAATGAATGACCTGAGAGGCAATTATTTCACATCGTCGGTCTCAGTAATAACCACTTTGTGTACTTTGTGACAACTGCCATTATGTTGTCTTGTTGGAGAAGATATCAAATCAGTGTACTGAATAATATCAAAGCATTGTACTGAAGCTTAGAGAGAAAATGAATACGTGCTGGATGAAAGAACTTGGTGCCAGTTCCTAAGGCTGTGACTTTCAAGGTATGATGTAAGAAAGGTAGGAAAATCTCAAGTTTGTCCTAGATGGCTAAGGAGAAGCGGTCTAATTAAAGATGGTAAAGGCATATTTCCAGTAAACTTAACAATAACAGCAAAATAAAGGATATCAAAGCTTTTTATGTTCTTGGAAATGTGTTCATTAGTGTTGTAGGCAAGAACAAGACTTTTAGTGTCTGAGTCCGAGTCCGTGTCCAGGACTGGCCGAGACGGACACCAGCTTGAGATGTATTTTTTCCATAAAACAAAAATAAAAAGAAAATGGAAAATTTACATTGGTTTGTAATTCACTTTACATCCATTATCAGTCATTATACATGATATACACTGCCTGGTCCAAAAAAAAAAAAAGGTCATCACTAGGATTTAACTGAGCAAATAGTTAAATAGTTTTTAAAAAGAGCCTCCCGTCAGATAATTACTGCACTGGTGATTATGGTTCAGCTGGCAACAAGTTATTTAACCCTAACTGATGCAGTGAGGAGCTTCTCATTTGTTATACAACCATGTCAAAAGACACATCCTGTGGTCGTGGAAAAGATGTTCATCTGTTTCAGAAGGGTCAAATTGTGAAAGAGTGGTTCAGGGAGCATGAAACATCATTTTCACACATGGATTGGCCACCACAGAGTCCAGACTTCAACCCCATTGAGAATCTTTGGGATGTGCTGGAGGAGACTTTGCACAGTGGAACAAATCTCAGTACATCAGTACAAGTTCTTGGGGGGGAAATTAATGCTGTGACACTGCAGAAGCTGGTGGAAACGATGCCACAGCGAATGCGTGCTGTTCATGAACTGAGGAGTTTAACGTGTGTTTGGTAGAGCGGTCTATACAGTATCATAGTGGAGATATTTACATTTACAGCATTTAGCAGACAACTGATACAGTCTTACAATGCAAGCAGTTGTGGGTTAAGGGCCTTGCTCAAGGACCCAACAGTGGCAGCTTGGCAGCGGTGGGATTTGAACCCTGGACCTTCTGGTCTATAGTCCAGTACCTTACCTGCTAGGCTACCACAGTCCCATATGGAAAGGATACTATGATAAGTAGTAATAAGTAAGTTAATGTTTAAAACATTTACATTTAACCTACATGGCAAAATCATTAACACAAAGATTATTTTATAATAGTGATGAAGAATCTCATGAAATTTAGTGAGTAATGGATTGAAAGTGAAAAGCGAAAGCAAAACACTTACTCTATTGGTGAGCTCCGGGTGCTAGCATAGCATAACTGCAGCCTGTGTTCTGGAGCATTCAATTCCTGTTTTGCATTCGGTTGGCTTTTATAAATCTAATCTCTCTAGGACCCATGGAGACTTATTTGCACTCAGAATACAGTAGTGTAGGTGTAAAAATAAAGAAAAACACACACACAGCACAGATCTTCTATGAGCGAAAGCTTTTGTGAAACTGAATCATCGTGTACTCAATTGTGAATCGAGTTTCAGCTGAAAAGAGTCATTCGGCTCGACTCATACAAGTGCAAATGACGAAACCCGAGACACATTTTTCTGGCCAAAATAGATTGAGAACCGAATTCGACGACTTCTGAGGTGGTCTAGAACCGAGGTACCACTGTATATAGCCTAAAATTATTATTAATTATTCATGTTCTAGTCTTAGTCAAACTAAGGCAATGTAACATTTGAAAGCAGATGATGATGATGATGATGATTCGGTTTTCCTTCTTCTCTCTTAAAACTTAACCAGAACTCACCACACAGTCAGCTGAATATAGCTCAACATCATTCTATCCAAACACTCACAGTCTTAACTTTGGACGATTCAAAATAACATGTGTTTATTGATTGGATGCTGAACGAGAAGAGCAGTAATTTCATTATGTAGCAGTTGGCCCTCTATCTGCTGATCTATTAACTAACTGTCAACCATCCTGCTTGCAAGTTTCCATTTAGATTTTCGTTTGACTGGCTCAAAGATGTCCAGCTTAAGCTTCATTAGCATTTAAGCTGAATCATCATGCTTCATATTTTTTCCCTGAAAGTAAACTGGAGTTTTAAATGAGGAAAATAGAAACCTTGGTCTGTGAGAGCTCACTTTTCAATTTCACGATTTCCCCGTAAAGAAAACATTGTCATTTTCATTTGTTCCCTGTAGAATATTCCCATATGAGACATACATTTTGACCAGTGCTTCCCCAACCTTGGCATAAGTCTGTAGACAGTAATAGAACAAGTGATACCCTAACAAGCCTAGCAGCTCAGCGGCTGCTTCAGAGCGAAAGCCTATTACTTAGTGAGGTCCCTGGTGCTGGATCAGTTGCATTATGTATAAGGAACCGGGTGATCGTTGCTTCAGTGGCTTCACTCTGGTTTAACCCATGCTGATGGTGTATATTGACGTTTTGATTAATTTGCAACCATGAGAGCAGAAGCCGTGGCACTCCAGAGTGATGTTAGATGAAGCTGTCAGTATTGCTAGAGAAGAAGCTTTGCCAGGGCCCCTCCTGTATGACAGCATGCATACTCGAGTCTGAAAATGGCAGCAAGTCAACATGGGCAGGTGGGAACAAGGGTTTGTTTTTTTTTTTTCCATCAAAAGCCATCTGTTTAACCTGAGAGCTAGCAGAAAACACACAGCTGACGATGCGAGGTTATACGTGAGCAAGTGTTCAGAGTTAAGGCTTAATCAGAGTCATGAAAAGGCAAATAAAATAGGAGTGCTCGCTTTCTTCGATTAGGATCATCGACAAGATGAGCTACATTTCTGCGTTTTTACATTTGGCCGTTTTAGCCGATGCTCTTAGCAAAGTCAAAGCAGCTTTACAGTTATTTCAGCACAAAGCCCTAACTGAGCAAGCCTAGGGTGACGGTGGGAAGGAAAAACTCCATAAATGTTATGAGGAGGAAACCCTGGAAGGAGTAAGACTCAGAGGGACCCAACCTCCTTGGGCAGCCTAGATGATTATACAAGTCTATAGTAATTGTTTAAATAATCAGAAGCTAAATAAAAATTGAGAGAACATTAAAAAAATAATATATAGACTATAAATTAAACATTATACAATATGGAGTGTAATAAAACCCAGAATATAAAACTACAGAAGACAATAGCGTATATATGAATAGAATATTGAATAACATCATGTAGAGAATATGCCTATCAGCATCATTTATTCCAGTAGAACAGAATCACTGTACGATCTTGTTTCCTCAGCAGGAAAGTTTTGTTGGCATGGCACGCTTAGTCAACCGGAGGAAGGAGGGGGAGTTATCCAGAGTGACTTGCTACTGACACGATCTTACAAGGTGCAATCCAAGCAATTTTGGGTTAAGAGCCTTCCTCAAGGGCCCAGCAGTAGCAGCTTGCCAGTGCTGCCGCATCAGCGCAGTCCAACTGTAAGCCATACATTGTAGATTCCAAGTACTGTGGTACTGTGGACTGTGGTAACCTAGCGGTTAAGGTACTGGACCAAAAGATCCAGGGTTCAAATCCCACCTGAGACCCAGCTGCCATTGTTGGGCCCTTAACCCACAATTGCTTGGATTGTAAGGTTGTATCAATTGTAAGTCGCTCTGGATAAGGGCGTCTGCTAAATGCTGTAAATGTAAGTAGGGTAGGGTGATATGATAAAAATATTATATCACGATATTAAAGACATTTTCACGATGCATGATGTTGATCAGTTAAACAGGACTAATTACACTCACTATAAATAGTAATGCAGTTGGTCAGTGCGTGGGACTGTGGTAACCTAGTGGTTAAGGTACTGGACTATGGAGCAAAAGGTCCAGGGTTCAAATCCCACCTCTGCCAAGCTGCCACTGTTGGGTCCTTGAGCAAGACCCTTAACCCACAACTGCTTGGATTGTAAGACTGTATCAATTGTAAGTCGCTCTGGATAAGGGCGTCTGCTAAATGCTGTAAATGTAAATGGTTTTTTAAGCGCTGACGATATCCTTGATATGCTCAGAAAACCATATAACAAATCATGATACGATAAAATATCATCATATTATCAGGGTTGTGGGAAAGCAGGTGCCTAGCAAGCGGCGCAGGGTCCCAGCAGGAATAACCCGAGACAGGGTGCCAGTCCATCATAGGGCTAAATGGTGCATTCATACTACACAATTCATTTCCTCTAAATCAGAGTGCAATGCTACTGTTAAACAATACAGTACTGATAGTCTTGAATGAGAATATTGATCAAGTCATTAATAATGAAATGTGTGCTTGCTGATGTTCTGCAGGCCTTAGAATGTACAGTCCAAGCAACTGTGGGTTAAGGCCCAACAGTGGCAACTAGGTAGGACTTGCACCCTGCATATGAATGTATGAAAATGAAGGACTGTTTAATCATGACTATCAAATCAGTTTGCTTTATTAGGTACACCTCCTTGTTTCTGAACTCGCACTCCATTGTATCAGCTCCACTTACCATATAGACGCACTTTGTACTTCTACAATCACAGACTGTAGTCCATGTGTTTTACTACATACTTTGATAGTCACCTTATACTCTGTTCTCTAATGGTCAGGACCACCACACATCAAATACTATTTGGGTGGTGGATCATTCTCAGCACTGCACTGACTCTGATGTGGTGGTGGTGGTGTGTTAGTGTGTGTTGTGCTGGTACGAGTGGATCAGACACAGCAGTGCTGCTGGAGTTTTCTCCCCCAACACCTCAGTGTCAGTGCTGGACTGAAAATAGTCCACCAGCCAAAAATATCCAGCCACCAGTATCCAGTAGGCAGCTTCCTATGAGCACTGACGAAGGATTACAGAATGACCAACACAAACTGTGCGACAACAGATGAGCTGCTGTCCCTGACTTTACATCTACAAGGTGCAGCAATATGGTAGACGTGTCTGATCCACCTCCCAAATAGTACCTGATCTGTGGTGGTCCTGATCATTAGAGAACAGAGTAAAGAATATATGCAGTGTGAATATAGATGTGTTTTTCAATTATATATGTATAATATTGAAAATATATGTAACCATTTGTCTCCAAATCTAATCCTGATATCACTCGGCTCTGAGTGAGTGCACATACTGTTGAGTTGTTATTGCTTTGTTGTGAAGGCATACACACCAGGGGAGCTTTAAGATATGCACAAACACACAGCGTATATATTTTCCCAGCTCTCTCCTCTTCAGCTTTTTACTCACACACCCACTAATTAAATTAGTCCCTCTTTGTTTCCTGCCTGTAAATGCTCGGTTCTAAGAGCTTTCCCAAACACTGTTGTGCACACATCATTAGCTGAAATGTAGATCGACGTGAGGGGAAATTTTGTTTAAACCAGCTGAAAATGCTGTTTATTGAAGTTTCTGGGTCATTGGTTCAGCTTTTATTAAGACTCTGGATAAAGGCCATGGGCGCTGGGTGTTGTTTGTGTCCTGATGCACTATTTGTGTTTGAAAGACCTAGGATAATGGCTTGCACTTGCTTAATGTGCTCGTGTTCATATTCGTTTAGTAGGGGTGGGAAGCGATTCGATGGTTTGATTACTATTCAAGGGGCTGCGATTCGATTATTAATCGATTGATCCAGGTTTGTTTTTGGACACAGGATCTTTTTTCTCATAGTCATTCCATTTTTGGTCTCATTGTAGATTGTGAGGATTGCTATGTCAGTAATGCAAGCCTTAGACCAAACGACTTTTCAAGTGATTTCACTGTCCGATGTCAGAATAATATAAGTCATGCTAGAGTTGGGTTCATTTGGTTCAAAAGTCTTAGGTCTCGGCTCATGAAAACCGTGACATGAACATTGTCGCCAACCAATAGGTGAGCTCTCTCTCTCTCGCTCTCTCTCTCTCTCTCTCTCTCTCTCTCGCACCAAATGGGAAATTCCATGTGTATCTGGATAATACAGATTAAGGTGATTTTTACCTTAGGGAAGGGTAGGCATACAGGTATCTGACCAGATAATGGAAACACTACAATGTGCTTTGCTACATTTATTTCTACATGTATTTGAGCTATTTACTGTTCTGTATATTTGTCAGAGTTCTATGCAAATTACTGCACTCCAAAGTATAAGGGAAACAATAAAAAATATGTAAAATTCAAGCACTGAAATGTAATGTTCTACATAAAATAATGAAATGTGGTGTTTTCATTGGATCTTAAGATAGCATCGCAGTCCTTAAGAAGCCACTTTGTTTATTTTACAGCCTGTGTGGCTGATTATGCTGTTTTTATATTTAGTGGTTATTATTTATTTATTTACTTTCAGATGTGTGTTTTCAAAAGTTTTGAAAGGATCTCAAAAGGAGTCTAGTGACAGTCTTGCAAATGGTGACCATGCAAGATCCCAGCCCTTTGCTAAATCTTAGTCTGTGACTAAAAACTGTGACTTGTCTTTAGATGTGAGAGGGTGTCTGACTTTATTAAAAGTCTTTTCAGAGTCTTTTCAAAGTCTTGTAATGTATCGTTGGCATGAAATATCTTTGACCGGATGCTTTATCGCGGCTCCAAAGTGCACTGCGTAGCGCAAAAGCCCTGGTTCTTAGTGACTGAATATGGATGCAAATCCCTGGCAACAGAAGTCTGTAACTGGCTTTGCTCTTTCGGAGTTGGGTGGAAGTTTAGACAGCGCTTGTTCATGTCTGTCGAGTGTCGAGCAGTTGTAGGTTAAGGGCCCTCAGTGGCAGCTTGGTAGAGTTGGGATCTGAACCCTGGTCCTTCTGGTGCATAGCCTAGTACCTTTACTTCTGCAACACCACAGTCCCATTTACAGCAGTTAGCAAAGCATTATCCAAATAAACCTAAACTTGAGCCAAGCAGTTTCCAGGCTTAAAGGCCTAGAAATGTTAGATTGAACTCTAATTGGTAGACCAAAGTCTTCCCTACTTGGGCTTAGTCATCGCTATTATCTTTGGTAAAGAGGAAATTGTAGACTGCTCTTCCTTGCAAAGCAGCTGCCATGTCTTAAACTTTTATAGTCTCTCATATAACGCACTTTACCTAAATTGCAGTTTTATGCATTATTCTACACAGCACTCCAAAGCACTCATCAAAATGCAGGACCTCCACTTACCTTCAAACTTTGTAATTCCTCAGAAAGCACACAAAGTGGTTCACTAGATTTTAAGTAGTTACACAACCAGTGTAGAAAACAAACTTGACATTTTTTGCAAACTGTAGTGTATATATATATATTTTTTTTTTTTTAAAGAAAAGTTGGTGTTTGTGGTGGTTGCACGGTTTGTGTTAGTCATCCACTAATCCTTCATCAGTGCTCACAGGATGCCGTTGGCTGAACATTTTTGGTTGGTAGACCATTTTCAGTCCAGCACCGACACTGAGGTGTTTAGAAACTCCAGCAGCACTGCTGTGTCTGATCGACTCATATGAGCACAACACCACCACCACCACATCTGTATCAATGAGGTACTGAGAATGATCCACCACCCAAATAGTACCTGATCTGTGGGGGTCTGTTAGAGAAACAGATGGACTGCAGTCTGTAATGGTAGAACTACAAAGTGCATCTATATGGAAAGTGAAACTGACAAAATGGAAGTGTAGAAACAAGGAGGTGTACCTAATAAAGTGATCAGTGAGTGTATATAGACGAAAGTTTTTCACTCTTCTGAGAAAGTTTTGCAGTAGAATGTGGAACATCACTGAGGTCAGGCACTGATGTTGGACAATAAGCCCTGACTCACCGTTGTCGTTCCAATTAAATCTCAGGGATGTCTGATGGAGTTAAAGTCGAGGCTCAGTGTAAGTCTGCCAAGTTCTTTGTCAAAGTTGGCAAACCATTCCTTTATGGACTTTATTTAAGGATTACAGGACAGAAAGTTGTTGATCTGCTCTGTTGGGGATGTGGAAACCGAATAAAATCCGTTACTAAGAGCCACTGAGAGCCATTCTGTTGCCAGTGTTTTTCTATGGAGATACTATTCTGGTATGCTTTCTAGTATGAACCTGTTTGCTAATTAGAAATGGAGTCCACAAACTTTTGGCCATATAGCTTGTGTTATTTATCAAATTAAGTAAACCTGTTATGTTTGGACATTTATTTATACAGTCTTATTTTCTAAATGGAAATAAATGTGACACAACCTCTGCACTGAATTTTTGTTTTCCAATTTTAATGAACCTTTAACAAGTAAGGGTGCGTTTATACTTTTGGTTCACTTGGTCCCATCAGAAAATGATACATTGTTGCATTTAAATCTTGGTTTGCTTACCTTTCACAAAGGCATTTTTAAGATCAAACCAACATACATTAATATAGACAAAAGTTAGTGGACACCCTTCTAATTGTTGAGCTATTTCAGCAACTCTCACTTGTAACACGTTCATAATATAAAGCAGACATTTCTGGATTTTCCATTGGCAAACAGTGGAAGTAGAATGGGTTGAACTGATACCTCAGTGACTCTCATGGACACATTTATAGGTTTCTGCTTCCAACAAGTCAGTTCATCAACTTTCTGCCCTGCCATCCTTAAACAAAATCCATAAAGAATTGGTTTGCCAACTTTGATTGAGAACTTGGCTGGCTTGCACAGAATCCTGATCTCAGACACTTTGAAAATGCACTGGAATCCCAAAAGTGAGTCAGAACTTATTGTCTAACATCAGAAGCCGACCTCACAGTCATGCTCAAATCTGGTGGAGAGCCCTATTAGGAGCACAAAGGCTGTTGTAGCAGCAAATGTGAGGGCAAACTCCATACTAATACCCGTTTTGGGTGTCCTCTAGCTTTAATTCTGACATTTATCATCTAAGCCGCCCAAGGAGGTTGGGTTCGTCTTTGAGTCTTGGTCTTCCCAAGGCTTCTTCCTTATAAAGTTTAGGGTGTTTTCCCTTGCCACCGTCGCCCTAGGCTTAACCAGTTTGGGATTGGGCATAGATAATGGAAGATGGTAGAAAATTGTAAAAGCTGCTTGAGATGATGCTTCACTGTACAAAGTGCTACAGAAATGAATCTGACTTTGAATCGACGTGTAACAGGCTCCTTACCTGATATAACGAGAGAAAGCGAGTATGCTTAAGTATTCGGTCCTTTGGAATGAAAGAGTCGAGAACAGTTCTGTTATATCAAGTTACATGCGTTATGTTATTAATGGGGGTTTTGGTCCACTTATTTGGTGTGCCCTAATGTATGGATGGAACGTTCACAAGTGAATAAAGACCTTAAACTGGTGAATTATCTGGGAACGGTATCCAAAGTTATATTTCACACACATTTCCATATACATATTGGTTAATTCTGATCTCTACAAAGGTTGTCAAGTTTTTTTTGGTAAGGAAAATCGACTAAACCAGTACAGCATGTCCAAACTACCCTACAAGGCTGTAGATGTACGGTGCTGGGTGAATGATCCAGATCACTGAAGGGGATCCTCTTTCTCATTACCAGCGCTCTGTGCCAGAGTGGGCATTGCTGTTCCTTTTTATATTTAGTGACATTAGTAAATCTTGCAGGTTGTTCCGTTATCATGACAGAAGCTATTATGGTAGCTGATAAAGGCGGCAGATGATAAATTGGAGATGAAATGGCAGATGATATCCCCCAACTTTGCCCCCGGCTTCATGTTGTGCCTTCACATATGCATGCACTGATCAGCCAAAACATCAAGCCACCTGCTCCATAAGTGTTTAGATGTTACGTGTCAAATTATCGTCATCGTGAATGCCCAGATCCTGGACTCTCACAGTATATGTGCACCATTTTTGTTTGGCTCATTTCATTGTTCAGTTCAGTACATCTGGGTGGTATCTTGGATTTTAGACAAAAAAGGGATTCCTGGTATAAACATGGGTATGCACAGGATTTGTAAAGATTTGTTATTTAACAGTATTGATCCCTGTTCGAGTCCTCACTTTTACACTCTCGCCGATCAATAAGCCTGTATCTGCACTATATCAGCAAAGTGCACCACTCATAGAATCTCCAGTAGCACACCGTGGCAGCAGTTGTACTGAACACCTCAGTACCTCAGTATGGCACTTTTATAGGTTTTTGCCTCCAACAAGTGAGTTCATCAATTTTCTGTCCTAAACTTTTAAAACAAAGTTCATAAAGAATTGATTTGCCAACTGTGATGCTGACTTGCACACGGCTGTGACCATAACTTCATCACCTTTTGAGGTGGAATTGTGAGCCAGGGCTTGTAGTCCAACATTAGTGCCTGAACTGTTCCGGTCATGTTCCAAAATCTAGTGGAAAGCCAAGTGTTGTAACAAATCCTATACTAAACTTCTGTTGCACCGATACCGTATCGATGCTGATACTGACACTTAACGAAAGCCAGCAGCTTGAGACGAGCAGTAGAAACATGTCTGCTGCAAAAAATTTTTATGCCAGCGTTTTGAGGGTGGCTGAAATGCAAATATAAATAAACAGTTAAAAAGCGTAGTAAGATTATGCTTCCCTACTTGTGCTTGTTACTGCATTATGACAATGTATTTTTTCATGGCTAAAACTTTTCAAACTCAACTGGTAAATATTGTTATACGGACTGTGGTGGCCTAGCGGTTAAGGTACTGGACTATGGACCAAAAGGTCCAGGGTTCAAATCCCACCTCTGCCAAGCTGCCACTGTTGGGTCCTTGAGCAAGGCCCTTAACCCACAATTGCTTGGATTGTAAGATTGTATCAATTGTAAGTCGCTCTGGGTAAGGGCGTCTGCTAAATGCTGTAAATGTAAATGTATTTCAAGCTTATTGTATTTATTTGGGATACACAACACTGCTTTTACCAAAATAAAGGCATGCCAGTCTATAAAGTGGAACGCTATAAATATCAGGATTTATAGGCACCTATCCAGTAGTTAAGTTAGAGTTGGTATGTCCTTGGTATCAGCAGATACTTGAACATCAGGTATCAGTAGGAAAAAAAGTGGTGTCGTTGCATCCCTAACTTTTGGCTATATAGTGTTTCACTTTTGCGACAGTCCAAAAGGTTTATCTGAAAACGAGGCTGTGGTGATTAAGTGCTCCTAACAAACCCAGTATTGATACTAAAGTAATACTTGTCTCGTTAGAAGATGTTCATTAGGAGAATAAATCTGGACTCGAGTCTTGATTCTGATCAGTTCTTTCACAGTGGGAAAGTTTTGAACGATTTAAAATTAGATATGCAATTTTTTAGTCTCTTCTTGACTTTACTATGTTGGGTCATGGGTGTGAGATATTGACAAAAAGTGATATCTTGGTATTTTCTGGGATTTTGTGGATAACGATAATTAGATGATACTTTGGCAGTGTATATCCTGGGTCTAAAGTATTCAAAAGTTGTTTGAACCCATCTGAATCTTTCGTGCTGTAATTGGTTTCAGCATTTATGACCTGCCATCTGTTGCTTTTCTTGTCGTAAGGCACTTTTCTGCAGAATGATTCTGCTAAGGTTTTCTGAGCGTGTTTTTGTGCTGGTATCTTGGCTGTCATGAACAGCTGACTCTCAAAGTTTGTCAAAATGTTCATGGTGGTTAGTTCGCAGATGGTGAAATAACGATTTCTGACATAAAGCTCTGGAAAAACTTAAGAGACCACTCAAATTTCTTAAAACCAACATATGTACACTTTTGGCAGCACTTCCATTCCGGTATGTGATGAACCTCACAGACACACCTCATTCTACTTACCGTATTTTTCGGACCATAAGGCGCACTTAAAATCCTTTAACTTTCTCAAAAATCGACAGTGCGCCTTAAAATGCGGTGCGTCTAATGTATGAATTAATTCTGGTTGTGCTTTCTGACCTAGAACCGATTGTAGATGGTACACGGCGCTCATAAATCTGTCAAAATCTTTTAGCACGGCCTTGGTAAGTTACGAAGCTTACAGCCACCGTAGTGCGCAGCATAGCGGAGTAATACGGTATGTGCTTCAGCATTAGGGTTCATTCATTTTCTAAGCGGATTTCAAACTCAACGCTATCAGTCACGCAGTACAACATGGACATAGAGCAGCTGTGAGAGAATTCAACATTAACGAATCAATGGTACGGAAGTGGAGGAAGCAAGAAGACGCCCTGCGCCAGGTAAAGACCAAACTGAGCTTCTGGCGGAACTTAAGAGTTTTGTTTCATTTAATGCGCCATGTGTAGTTTGCCATTAGTAGTCTAGCAATTAAATCCAGCAATGTATCCTGGTGGTGTCTGTATTTTGTCTCCTTGCGCAGTTTGTTCACTCAACTTCAGCCATGCGCTTTTAGGTAGAACACTAGTTTGGTTTGTGGCCCTAGCGCGCCGCATGTGTGCACGTGCAGTATTCTATCCTAACTGGCCACATGACGCAGTGAACAAAGTAAGGGACATACTCGATAATGTCAGCTCGCATATTGTTAAAACAGCATTACATACCAACCACACCCCCCTACTGAGAACATTTGCAAGCATTCAAAATGACTAATTTCTGGAATCAGCAGTAATGTAGCATTTTCACTCCCACAAACAAAGCCCATTTTCTGATCATCATCCTCCATTGTTCTCTTAACACTCCATTGTGTTGTTAGGATTTGATGAAAGCTAAATACACTGCAGTTTACATGGCGTAGCGTTTTATGAAGTGCGATTCGCAAACCCAAGGTCATTTCAGCAAGGGCAGAAGAGATGTGGCTTTGAGGTCTTGGGGTTCACGAGAGAGTTTGGTAGAGTTTAGACTGAAGACCGTGGAATTAGCAAGACCCTAATGCTGATAGAAGTGGCTGGACAGCAGGTATAAATAAAAGTCCCCGTGCTCTCACCTGCTCTGCTCTGCTAGCGAATATTCAGCACAGATGCAATTAATTACACTTCACTACTGCTGACAGAATCCCCATGGATATTTCAGCGAGTTCAGCCCGCTATTATTCACCTCTGTTTTAGGCTTGCATATCGTCTGCACTGCTTTCTATTGTGTTCCTGTCACTCTCCCCGCCTTTATCGCCCTGCTACCAAACCAATTCTGCTGTTATTCTATGTGGACGTGAACTGAATATTTTATAGGCACAGTGTACTATCCACCTTCTCTTCTTGAGGCGTACGCTAATGAATTCGGTGATGTTATTTGGATGTGAGATTAACAGTACACACGGTCACTACAGAGATCCTGCTGTAGGTCATATGAGCAAGCCAAAGGTGGCGGTAGAATGGGAAACACTTCCTCAAACGATATTTCCTAATGCTCAATATTAAGCTAATGATTTTATAGGATTATAACCATAAAGGTGAAATGGATAGATGTAGGCAGATGTATAGGTGATGACCTGCATGCATTAACCTTTCATCACGTTTTATGTTTAGTATTTTTTCAATAATGCACATACACTCATAGCTACTTTATTAGGTACACCTGTTCACCTGGTTAACGCAAATTTCTAAATCAGCCAATCACATGGCAGCAACTCAGTGCATTTAGGCATTTAGGCATTTAGACATGGTCTAGATGATGCTGTAGTTCAAACCAAGCATCAGAGTGGGGAAGAAAGGTGATTTAAGTGACCGTGCCATGGTTGTTGGTGCTAGACGGGCTTGTTTGAGTATTTCAGAAACTGCTGATCTACTGGGATTTTCACACATAGCCAGAGAATGGTGAAAAAGAGAAAATAGTAACTCAAACAACCGCTCCTCACAACCGAGGTAGGCAGAAGAGCATCTCTGAATGCACAACATGTCGAACCCTGAAGCTACAGCAGCCGAAGACCACACTAGGTGCCACTCCCGTCAGCTAAGAATTGGTGGCTCTCCAAAATTGGACAACAGAAGAAATCAGCGTTGCCTGGTCTGACGAGTCTTGATTTCTGCTGCGACATTCGGATGCTCGGGTCAGAATTTGGTGTAAACAACATCAAAGCATGGATCCATCCTGCCTTGTTTCAATGGTTCAGCCTGCTGGTGGTGTAACAGTGTGGGGGATATTTTCATGCCACACTTTGGGCTCCTTAATCCCAGTTGAGCATCTTTTAAATGCCACAGCCTGCCCGACTATTGTTGCTGACCATGTCCTTGTCTTTATGACCACAGTGTAAAATCCTCTGATGGCTACTTCCAGCAGGATAACGCACCATGTCACAAAGCTCAAATCATCTCAAACTGGTTTCTTGATCGTGACTATGAGTTCACTGTACTCTAATGGTCTCAGTCACCAGATCTCAATCCTACAGAGCATCTTTGGGATGTGGATCGAGAGATTAACATCATGGATGTGCAGCCGACAAATCTGCAACAACTGTGTGAAGCTGTCATTTCAATAAGGGGGAAAAAAATCCTAAAACAGTTCACAAAAGACAGAGCTACTGGAAAGGCCACCCACAGCGGTGCCGGAAGTAATACTTACCATTATAGTTTAGCATTTTACACCTAAAAGAACCTAAGGAACTACAGTTTAGTTGGGAATTATTTGTTTAAAACACATCTCAAGCTTAGCTTAGTGCTATAGATACCACTGATGTAGCTGGTGTGTCATTGGGACTTGATACTGATCTTTTTCTATGTAATAATGTTAAAGATGGTTAATGAAGCACTAAAATGCTATATTTAATACAGACCACCTCCTGATTGTAAAACAGCTTATTGGCTACACAGTAAATTTACAGTTTTCATTCACAGGCATGTGTGTTTGGTAATATTGAGCAGAACAGCTTGGTTAGGGCCGTGTTTTGTGATTGTGGGAATGGTCTGTACTAAGCATGGCTGCTGAGAGGTGCTTGAACTAACGCTAAGGCTGTATCTCAGCGGGTGTGCTGAAGAATTAATCAGACAGATTCAATAAATGAACAGTAAAATAAGTCTGTGATGATGATTAGAAGTTTGATCAGTGAAACACTCTGAGTGTCAAGGTCAGACTTGTTACTGTTTCAGACTTAAGCACTGTGTAATATCTGATGTTTATCTCACCACTTATTCAAACGCCAATTAAAATGTGCTTAGTTTTAGCTAACACCATGGCCGGCAAAATAAACGAGGCTATTTTATTCCCTAATACTCTCAATAACATAATTTGCTGGAAAAAAGAAAATGAGTGCTCTGCCTTTAGGTTTTTTTCCTTTTTAAATAGATTTTTTAATCCATTTTTTTTGTAGATGCTGAACATCTTGGCTAAGGTACATTTAAATATGTTTGAAGGTGGAGGGTCTTGAAGGTGGAGGGTCTTGCTCAAGGACCCCACAGTGGCAGCTTGGCAGAGGTGGGATTTGGACCCTAGATTTTCTGGTCTAGAGTCCAGTACCTTCACCAGACTACCACAATCCCACAGGTCTGGATTTCCACAAATGTTAAAATGTAGAATTTTTTTTGATCCATGGATAGACTGGTTCAGGTTATCATTTCAGGTGGTTTAACCTCAGGATGTCAAAAGGGTTTATGGGGTCTAATGAAATCCAGCCAATGCATCAATTAGTTTAAAATGGTTGGATTACTTCATACAGATAATATATTCTATTGTTAATGGGTAGTTGTGTCACCTGGCATATACTGTGTATATACACTACATCTATGTACAATTACACACACTGTCATGTATATCAGTTGGCTATAACTTTAAAACCACTGACAGATGAAATGAAAAACATTGACAGTGTGATGCTCTGGGAAATGTTCTACTGGGAAACCTTGGTCTGCAACAAATTTTAGGTAGGTCAAAGTAACATCTACATGAATGCCAGGACCCAAGTATACCCCTTCATGGCACCAGTATACCCTAATGGCTCTTTCACCAGGATAATGCACCCTGACACCTGCAAAACTTGTTCAGGAATACTTGGAGGAACATGACAAGTTCAAGGTGTTGACTTGCCCTTCAAATTCGCCTGATCTTAATCCGATCGATCAGCTGTGGGATGTGCTAGACAAAGTTATCTGATCCAATGGAGGCCCCACCCTTACAGGACTTAAAGGATCTGCTGATAACATCTTGGTGCCAGATACCCCAGGATACCTTCAGAGGTCAAGGGGGCTGTGATTCAGAATTCATTGATTCATCAACGACGGCAAGCCGCCCTGATACAGAGAAACAGCTTTCCAAATCTTGATGCTGCTACCACCACCATGTTTCACAGATGGAATAAAGTTCTTATGATGGAGTTTTCTTCCTCCTGACATGATCGAATTTGGTCTCATCTGTCCACCAAATGGTTTTCCAATCATATTCTGGCTGCCACAGGACAGGCAGCAGTGTTCTCTTGCAACCCTGTCCTGCACACCAGTACATTTACATGTATGTCATTTAGTAGATGCCCTTAGTGACTTACAAGTGATACAATCTCACAATCCAAGTAATTGTGGGTTAAGGGCCTTGCTCAGGAACTCAACAGTGGCAGCTTGGAAGAGGTGGGATTTGAAACCTGGAGCGTCTGGTCCACAGTCCAGTACCGTACCCACTAAGAAACACTAAACAGTGTTGTTTAGTGTTCTCCTGATGATGGACCCATGAACCTTAAGCCAATGTGAGAGAGGCCTTTAGTTGCTTAGAAGTTACCCTGCATTTCATTGTGACCTTGGGGACTATTACGCGCCTTGCTCTTGGAGTGATTTTTGTAGGTTAACCACTCCAGGAGTGTAACAACTCTCAATTTTTTTTACATTTGCATACTGTCTGACTGTGGTGGAGTCCAAACGCTTTAGAGATGGTTTTGTAGCCTTGTCCAGCCTGATGAACGTAAACAACTCTCTTCTGAGGTCCTCGGACATCTCTTTTGGTCATGCCATGAAACAATACTCTTTATCTACTTTTAGGACTTGTGTGAAAATCTGAGGATGTTTTAACTCATATTTATGCAGGAAAAATAGAAAATTTACAAAGCGTCACAAACTTTCATGCCCCACTGTAGTTTATCCATTTAAATGGCAATGCAGAGGCAATGGTGGACAATTTAAGCTTCAACAGAATGCATGTGTAAGGTTTTAATAATTCCCTGAATTTCATCATGTCGTTGTATTGTTTGCTGCAGCACAACTTTTCTTGTGACTTCTTTATGGAGGGACTTTATTAAGAAACAGCAATGTGCAAGCTGTTATCTCATGTGCCAAGCAACGGAGTGTGTTAGTGTGGTTGTGTGATGGAATCTGCTCTCACACAGTCATAAGCAAAGCGCATAAGAAAGTGTCCAAAATTGTTTACCACACACACCAATTCTGTTCTCTATAGGCAAATGGTGCTATATATAGCAGCATGTGGGGAATAGGGGACCTTTTCGGATACAGTCCATAACTCTAAGTGTCAAGCAGCGAAAATGTAATGAGCCCCTGAGAGCTTGGGAATTAAAGATCCAAGTATATAGCAGCAGGTAATACCCTATTTCATGGTATTGTTTTGTACCAGTATCACACAAACTCGCCAATCACTGAATTACTTCATTCCTGACTTTCAGATTCCACCTGATTGGAGTCTGCATGTCCTCCCCACGTCTTCATGGGTTCAGTCCGGGTGCTCCGGATTCCTCCCACAATCTAATCACATTCATTAGGTTAGCTGATTATGCTAAATTGGCCTGGCCGGAGTATGTATGCCTAGTTTTGAAGTAACCTTATGTATCGGCGTAACCTTACGTCTGTTGGTAAATAGCTACTGATGCTTCAAGTGACGTTAAGTAAACCAAATAAATGACACTGATGTGGTGCTGGTATGAGTGGATCGGACACCAGTGCTTCTGGAGCTCACTGCTGGACTGAAAATAGTCCACCAGCCAAAAATGTCCAGCCACCAGCATCCAGTAGGGAGCGTCCTGTGAGCTACATGATTAGAGGATGACTGACACAAACTGTGCAACAAATAGACGAGCTGCTGTCTCTGACTTTACATCTACAAGGTGCAGCAATATGGTAGCTGTGTCTAATGGAGAGCACACAATGTTTGACAACTCCAGCAGCACTGCTGTGGCTGATCCAATTGTACCAGGTGAACACACAATAACACACCACCACCACATCATTGTCACTGCAGTGCTGAGAATGATCCACCCATCAAATAGTACCTGATCTGTGAGGATCCTGACCATTAGAGAACAGATGGACTACAATCTGTAATTGTAGAACTACAATTTGCTTCTATATGGCAAATGGAATGGGTCAGTTGGACAATGAGTGTAGAAACAAGGAGGTGTATGTAGTGATCGTTGAGTTTTTAATGTGTTGTTGTATGAAAGATGAAATGTTTTCCATAAACCCAATTCTCTAATTATGTAACTGTGAAACCCATGACACTCTCAAAAAGCATACTGTCAGAATGCATGTTCTATGTAAAAGTACATGTAGTCTAATGCAGATGTTTGGATACTCCTGGTCAATTATGTTTTGTTGATTTTCAAAATGGAAAGAACTAAACTCAGGTTATGCAGGGAGCAAACTTCATTTTAGTGAACCATTAACAAGTCCATTGGATTCTGAAGCCTTACTAAAACAAGAGTGCAGATGGTCTGGAAAGACAGCAGCTTTTGTACATCCTAAGGGTAATACGTGTTTCAATTTTTATTACATAGGTTTTAACAATTTCCCTGTTCGTTATTATTGAAAAACAACAAACCTGTGTATTTTTAGCATTTAGCACCAACATAGCATTAGACATGTAATGCTTTAGGTTTAACAGAACCTACACAAATGCAAGTTCTTCAGTACCACAGAAGGCACTTTAACATTTAACTGATTGGTGTAGGTTCATTACCTCAATACATATGGTCCCAGAATTAAAGTTAATAATCTGAGTCCGATCGTCTCCATTTATGTGCATGTTTACGTTTCATAAGGCTACGAAACTGCACCCAGATTCCTTTAGACAGAAAAAGCCGAACTCGTTCAGATAATCCAGGCAGATCTGAAACCCCCATTGTCATATCCAGCTTTCATCTTGTGATACCTGTGGAGTGTGGATTACTGTGTCATTGGTACGACCTACACATCTTCAGCTTTTAAATCAATGCTTGTCGAAGAAAAAAGCAAACTGTTGAGCGTTCTTCGGTGTGACGATGGAACCTGATGGAGGAACCTCTGCATTGCTCAAACACTCATTCGTTTGACTGATTATGAAGAAAAGCTGAACTTACCATGGAGAGATCGGCATCCTGCTCGTGTGAATCTATTCCACACATGTTGTGATCTTCGGCCAGTAGAATGAAGGTAGATCTTTCGCCTAAAGGGCTTAGCGCGAGTGCGACGATCCCCTCTCCCTGCTCTCTCTCTCAGTCCCTAGCTCTCTCGCTGGTTCTAACAGAGTGTGTATATGCGCTCCTCAAACAGCACTGCCTGTGCTATGCTTCTGATGCACACACATACACACACATCGCAGCCTCCCCAAGGACAGACAAATCACCACCCATCGTTCAGGCGGTCGCTGCCAGCTGGTTGGATGAACAGAGCTGTCAATCAGTCATAGAGCTCCGAGTTAAAGAACACAAGCAGAGAAGCCTCTCTCTCTCGCTCGCTCTCTCTCTCTCTCTCGCCTTCTCCCACCATATTTTTTACTCTAAACTCATCTCTTTCTTTTCAAACCTTTGTCCTTAAGCTGCTGAAGCTGCAGTAAACTAGTGACCCTGTTAAGGATGCTGCATCTAAGATGCCATATTGCCTGAGGCACATCAGCACCAAATGCTGACTAGTGGCTTTTTTGACTGTATCCGGGACTCCATAAGGGAATACTTCAGCATTTGTTTACCTTATCTTTACCGTATGTGTGATTACCACCAACATTATCGTGCAAGGTTTATCTTCAATGAGAATAAAACAGTAAATCTGCCCATTTCCCTGCTAAAAAGACAAGCATGTGTCATGTTTTGTGGATAGACGTCACGCCTAAGTAGCAGGTGCTTTCAAATGTATTTACAGGGGCACGGTGCTATGCAGGGCGTGCGCTATGCTGTCTTGTGGCTTGTGCTTTTTTTGTTTTCTTTTGAAAGCGCCATCTATGGCATTTTGTGTTTATTTAAGCAATAATACGAGAGGGAGTGCTTTAACGTGAGATATCGGCACAGGTGTGATGCGGTCGCAGGCCGAGTGCCGAAGATCAGGACACCCTTGCCAATATCTCACATTAAAGCACGACCTCGAGTGTATTATTGAGATTATAAAACAATTCTGTTATCGCCATTTATTGTTAGATTTTAAGATGAAGAGGACAGAACAAAATTTTTGTTTATCAGCCTTCCGCGAGGTAAAATAGTTCCATTCTATCGTTACCCCGCGGCTAAGCTCTTCAGTCATTAAAGTCAAGGAACAGAATTACCAATAACAGCTTATTATACAGACAATAAACATAAATATGTCGATTGGTAAGTTTTAAGTTATTAAAAAGAAAGTTTATTTACATTCAGCAAATAAAATTGGTTGGGTTTATAAGGCAGGCTGTTAGTAAGGTATGTTATTCTACTGACTGAAGGAAATCGGAGTGAGGTCCTGGTGTTCTAACCAAAGTCTAGGCTCTCGTTTGATTAGTGATTATAAATTTGTATGATGACGCTCTTAATATTAATCTTATCAGTCAGAAATGTAACAGCAGAGTTACAGAGCATCAGCAGCTTTGCTGGTTGAAGAGCTGGACTTACAGATAACAAACCTGTCAGATGAATGAACCTCCGATCAGCCGCGGATGGTGTTTAATGAAAGACGCAGAGTTTAACTCCAGCAAACGATGTCTTTGTGAGGGATGAAGCTGATTCAGTTCGTTTGTTGATGGGACTAAAACTGATCTTCAGTCTCGTTGCTCTTCAGTCGAGGTGGGAATCCATTAAGAGCTGGAACGTTTGATTTAAAGTACTGACTTCGTTTCGCTTTTCCATTGCTTCCAAATCCTATACCTTTGGCTCACGTTGGTCATTAATAGCTTTATCTTCCAAATTGAAATCGTTTTCAAAACCAATAGATTTTCTAAACTATTTAACGCTTTCATTTCATCTAAAACTGGACTGCTTTGTATGCCGCGGATTAATACTTTATAGAGTTTCTGTCAGAGTGCTATGATGGTCAATAATGTCACGGGAGAAACGTTTCTCCGCCAATCAGATTGCAGGGTCGGAACTAACTGGGGTATATTGTATAATAAACTCACCCGCATGTCCCTCCTGCATCCTGTATGGTTTTCTTTCCATAAGCAGTCATTGTCGTTACAGCACGATATGGTGGTCACCAGTCTACACATCAGCTCTGCTTCCCATTCTCACCATACCAGCATCCGATGTTTGCAAACAGGATACTCAATTTCCTATTGTTCCATGGTGGTAACCATCACACCCGCCAAGCCAACATCTAAAACACAGCATATGTTGGTCTTGTCATTAGGTTTCTTATCCGCTTGATCCTGGACAGGGTCGTGGGGATCCAGTGTCTAGCCGGCAGCCCAAGACGGCGCCAATCCATTGTAGGGCACACTAGCGGCAATTTAGAGACACCTAACACACATCTTTGGAATGTTGGAGGAAACCGGAGTAAACCCAAATGGACACGGGGGAGGACATTCAAACTCCACACAGAAATGAACCAGACTGCTCCACCTGGGGTTGAATCCAGGACCTTCTTGCTGTGAGACCCTGTTGGTCTTTTTTTAACAGGGATAAAAAAAAAAAACAAGGTACAGAAGCCAAAGAGTACAAGTTGAAGTCCATAAATGAGCTTTAACCTTTAAACACTGGAGAAATACAACAAACCATAGTTCCTGTTAGCGGTTTGCAGTATTGACAAAAAATGGTGTCAATATTTTCTGGGATTTTGCCAATAACATTAGATTGTTAGATGATACTTGAGCTGTGTATATCTTGGGTCTAAATTGTTCAAAAGCTACTTGAACCCATCTCGGAGCCCGAGATGTAATTGGTTGTACACGGATGTAAATAACACTTTTACATTCTGCATTACATAAATCTGCAAATTGTCCCCAACCCCAGACACATCCACCCCTACATGTCATAAAACCACTGAGGTTGAAAAAAGTGGTTTATCCCACCAGGATGTACAGGTCCAGTGTGCTCCAGTCTTTGGCTATTGTGGGTTTAACGCCAGAAAACATAACTAAGTCAAATGTGTTGTGACTTACCACTGAAAATGTTAAACCATACCATAGTACACAGCAGCTTCCACTCCTTCATTCTTTCCTTTTAAAAACTTAATCCTGTATGGGTCGTGGCAGATTAAGGGGATTATCCCAGAAACAAACAATGGTGGTGATTACATTTCGGAAGAGGTGCAAGTCCACTGTTCTGCATCGAAATGAACACACCCAGTCACTCAAACCTAGGGATAATTCAAAGGAGACCATCCACGTAAGCTGCATCCCAATTCAGGACCTATGTGGTATACGGAGGCGTAGCATTCAAAGGCTGCATCGATTGCAGCGAAGGCCTCAATCTGCTCTACGGTGGATTTCTTGTTTGCGTCACAATGAACCTCAGGATGTGTTGGCTGGCGAAGGATCCACTCACTGGATTCTTCGTTGCCATGGAATAAAAGGGCGCATTTCTTTGGCCGAATATGAAGAAGCCTTCGAAATGGAACAGCTTAGTCGGGCTGCTATGACCCAATCCGCCTTCAAATGCAGCCTCCAAAGGATGCAGCCCCTGAATTGGGATGTAGCTCAAGTGTTCTAGTTTTGAGTTTAGCAGCAAATAACTTTTACTAAACTGTCTTCTATGGCGAGTGATTTCTTCCTGGGCCAATTGGCGAAGCTCACATGCACACACGTAATATTCCATTAGCCACTGCTTGATGGTTTCTGTCTTCTCTGCTCATCACAATAATTGAAACCACTTTTCATGTCTGAGTTTTACAGGTGTAACGATAAAATTCAAGTCGATACACAATATTGAGTTTACGATTCAATTTTCTTATAAGACATTCGCTAAGACATTCATTTTTATTTCTGAAATGTAACCAATGCAAATGATGAACATTTTCTTGTATAAGTTTTTAAACAGAAAAGTTAGTTCCATGCAATTCAAATAAATCAGATCATATGTCTCCATCTTGCCCTGTCATGAACATCCTCCTCTGTCACACAAACCATCTGCATGTCCTCGTTCACAGCATCCAGAAACCTTCTCTTTGGCCTTCCCCTTCTTCTCCTGCCTGGCAAATCCATATCCAGCACCTTTCTCCCAATGTAACTTTCATCCCTCCTCTGCACATGCCCAAACCATCTCAGTCTTGCCACTCTAACTTTGTCTCCAAAACATGTTACCTGTGTTGTCCCTCTAATAAATTAATTCCTGATTCTGTCCATCCTCATCACTGATAAAGAGAATCTCAGCACTTTCATCACTGCCACCTCCAGCTCCCTCTCCTGTCTTTTTGTCAGTGCCACTGTCTCCAAGCCATACAACATAGCAGGCCTCTCTGCTGTCTTGTACATTTTCCCTTTCACTCTGGCAGATACTCTTCTATCACAAAGCGCTCCTGCCACTCTACGCCACCCACTCCACCCTGCCTGCACTCGCTTCTTCACCTCTCTGCCACACTCACCATTACTTTGGACACTTGACACCAAGTATTTAAACTCTTCCACTTTCAACACCTCAGCTTCTTGCAACTGCACCTTTCCTCCGCACCCCCCTTCATTCACACACACGTACTTCGTTTTGCTCCTGCTTTCATTCTCTTTCTCTCCAATGCATACCTCCAACTCTCTAGGCAATCTTCGACCTGTTTTCTACTCTCATTACAAATTACTGTGTCATCCGCGAACATCATAATCCACGGAGACTCCTGCCCAACCCCGTCCGTCAGCCTGTCGGTGACCGTTGCTAAGAGTAAATGACTCCGAGCCGATCCATGATGCAGTCCCACCTCCACTTTAAACCTTTTGCCCACTTTTGTTCTCTTAAATATCTTGTACCACCTTCACATACTTCTCTGCCACTCCAGACTTCCTCATACAATACCACAGCTCTTCTCTCAGCACCCTATCATAAGCTTTCTCTAGGTCCACAAACACACAATGCAACTCCTGGCCTTCTCTGTACTTCTCCATTAACACACTCAAAGCAAACATGGCATATGTGGTGCACTTGGCTGGCATGAAGCCATTTTGTTGCTCACAAATCCTCACTTCTTCTCTCAGCCTAGCTTCCATTACTCTTTCCCAGATCTTCATGCTGTGACTGATCAACTTTATGCCTCTATAGTTAGCACAGCTCTGCACATCACCCTTATTCTTAAAAATTGGGATCATTACAATTTTTCTCCACTCTTCAGCCATCCTCTCAGCTTCCAAGATTTCGTTAAACAATGTAGTTGAGAACTCCACTGACATGTCTCCTAAGCATCTCCATGTCTCCATTGCCTTTCCACTCTTCTCTTTATTGCAGCCCTCACTTTCTTCTCGCTAATCTGAGGCACTGCCTGATTCTCAGTCTCCACCTCACCCAGCCTTCTCTCTCTCTCTCTCTCTCTCTTTCTTTCATTTTCTTCATTCATCAACTCCTCAATATACTCTCTTCATTTGTCAACACATTCCCATCTGTGTCCTTGATCATCCTTACCTGATGTACATCCCGCCCAGATCAGTCCCTGTGTCTAGCCAATCTGTACAAGTCCTTTTCATTTTCCTTAGTGTCCAACCTTTTATACAGCTCCCCATATGCCTTTCTTTAGCCTTTGCCACTTCCCTTTTTGCCTTACTCCGCATCTCCCTATACTACTCTCTACTGCCTTCATCTCTTTGGAGATCCCAGTTCTTTTTTGCTAGCCTCTTAAACTTTCTTGAACTCCCTCATTCCACCACCAAATCTCCTTTTCTTCCTTCTTCTGTCCAGATGTCACACCAAGTACCATTCTATCCAATTCCTTCAATGATTTTGCGCAGTGCCCAGTTCTCTAGCATCCCTACACCACCACCCAGTGCCTGTCTCAACTCTTCCCTAAATTTCACACTGTCTTCTTTCTTGAATCCTTGGTTCAGCCTTCACTCTCTTCCTCCTTTCCACCTACCACCTACTTTCCACATCCTACATACAACTATCCGATGCCATCTTACTGCACTCTCCCCTACCACCACCTTAGTCTCCAATCTCTTTCAGGTTGCATCTCCTGCATAGGATATAGTCCACCTGTGTGCACCTTCCTGCACTCTTATACATCACCCTGTGTTCCTCCTTCTTAAAGTATGTGTTCACTACTGCCATTTCCGTCCATTTTGCAAAATCCACCGCCATCTGCCCTTCCCCATTCCTGTTGTTAACACCGTAACTCCCCAACACATCCTCACCACCTGTTTCCTTCACTAACATGCCCATTGAAGTCTGCTCCAGTCACCACCCTTTCTTCTTCAGATATTCTCTCCACTACCTCATCTAACTCATTCCAGAAATCTGCTTGCTCCTCCATCTCACAACCCACTTGTGGAGCATATGTGCTGATGACAATCATCAGCACTCCAGCAGTTTCCAGCTTCACTCACATCACTCTATCAGACACTATCTTCACCTCCAATACACTCTTGGCATAGTCTTCCTTTACTATCATCCCTACCACATTTCTCCTCCCATCTACACCATGAAAGAACAGTTTGAAACCACCTCCAATGCTTCTAACCTTACAACCCTTCCACTTGGCTTCCTGTACACATAGTATATCTACTCTTCTTTCCACCCTTTACCAGTCATAGTGCCCACGTTCAAAGTTCCAACTCTCACCTCCACTTTCCTACCCTTCCATATCTTTATTTGCCTCTTAGCATTTCTTCCCCCCTCTTATTCTGCTCCTTGACCAACAGTACTAGTGGTGGTCATTGTTACCGATTCAGTATGGAAATCCGCATAGTTGATTTGGCAAAGTTTTACGCCGGATGCCCTTTCTGACACAACCCTCCCTAATTATCTGGGCTTGGGACCGGATGCACTCCCAATGGCTAGGTTGTTAAAAGTTGTATATAAAAGTTCTTTTGTGTCTCCACCTTAAATATCCAAATGAAAACATTTTTTTATTTCTGAAGAATCTCGTCATTCATTTGTTCCAGAATGCTTGTCGAGTGCTAAAAACAGAGTAACCAGGAAATTTTTCCCATAAGGAATAATGTAAATTTAATTGATCCGTTCCAGACCCCCAGGAAATCCACACTGCATAAGGCATTGTATGCATTAATGGAGTTGTGTGGTACAGGTGCACCCTGGTCTACGATGGGTTGTGTTCTGACAAATCCATCGTAAGTTAAATGTATCATGAACCGATGAGTTTAATATAATCTATACTGTGTCAAAGTGGAGCCTATTACACATTAACACTTACATTAACCTACAGATGGCCAAAATCATTAACAGGAGCTTATTTTATAATAAAGTGTTGAACATTTTTTTGTAATTTAGTGAGTAATGAATTGAAAGTGAAAAGTAAAACACTTACTCTATTGGTGAACTTGGGGCAATAGCTGCTAATGCTAACTGCTCAGTCTGAAAGCCAATTTTCCTTTCGGTTGGCTGTCATTTCCTTCCAAAATGTTTTCCTTTTGGTTGGCTGTCATTACTAATCATTTTATCATTTTATCCATGGGAACTTTGCACTAAGAATAAGGTACTGTAGATGTAAAAACAAAGAAAACCACATCAGAGGTCGTCACAGTTGTGAATCTGAATCACTGAGTCACTGTGTACTGAATCGTGAATCGAGTTTATGCTGAAACGAGTTGTGCGGTTCAACCCATACAAGTTTAAGCGAGAGCGACGAGTACCGAGCAAAGATGAGAACTGAGACAAATTTTTCTAATCGAAAATGCGTTGAAATCCTTAGTCACCTGTGATTAAAAGACATTAGAAAGAATTGTAAATAATACTACTGCAAAAAATGTGCTTTTGTAACAGTTTCATCAAATTGAAATAACTAAGTGCTGTCTTAACTGAAAGTAAAGAAACAAGCTCACTGAGTTCAAATTCACGTTCACCATTGCAGAACGGAAGATATATGTGTTAAGCGATTGTGAGGTGGTTATTCGTGAAGATGCCAGGTTCTTTGCGTAGGCTGAGTAGAAGGATCCACTCCCATGTTCAACAGCTATAACATGATCATGGAGTATAGTTCAGAAAGGGGTTCAATCGTCTGAAATTGCACCGGCTAGGTTTTAATAAACCAGGAGTGTAACACTGATTGATTTACTAGGTATCAGAAGTAGAACTGGGGCACACCGTACCCCTGCACTTTTACAGTTCTGCTGGATAGGCCAGATCACTCACCATTTGTAACACTTGCGATGATCTCTTGCAGTCTCGAGGCCTATAAAGTAAATGAAGGACACAAATCAGGCTTAGCACCACATCTGCTGCTGCAGAGAAGCAGAAGAAGCTAGTGATGAAGAGATGAGCGCCGTGGCTCACTGAACTCCTGTATAGATTCTGAACTGGTGCCAGATTATCATTGTAGTGGAGGAGATGTCAAAAGAGGATCTACGACCACATCGAGAAAGGGTTCAGCAGTGCAGTGAGAATTGAGGACATGTAGAACATTTATTGGTAGGTCTTGGTGGTCACCCAAAATGTGATTTGAAAACCATACTCTTTCTGTATTGGATAATAAATAGCTTGGCATGGTGGTTCCTCAGTAAATGTAATTAGAAAACAAAAAAGCGCCTTTTACACTAAATAATCTGAATTATAGAAATTCCCCCAACCACCACCATACACTCTCATGAACCCATTGTGATTCAAGAACAGCCTACACTTGTGCACTTGTGAAGCCGACAGCGGCACAGACACAGCTGCACATGAACAGAACAGTGCTTTGGCTAACATTTAATTCAGTATTCCGTTTCTGTGTACGAGGAGCTTTAAACTTAAACAGGTAATGCTCAGCCGCTCCGTGTTTGGTTCCCGTCTCATCGTTTAGCACGTGGCTCTGTTGTCTGTTTATTTTTGGGTTCATGTGAATCTGTGTTATGTTTTATGCCTTTTAATGTAGTGTCGTCTTGGTGTACATGCGACCTGAGTGTGGTGAGTTGCAATTCAGCGTCGTTGCTTGTGCTTGATCCCTTGTACTAACTGGTTAAACACTTTTATGAAGGCAGGTAATAAAGTACAAATTGAGCAAGCTTGCAGTGTTTGATAGCTACAAGTACAAGGCACATAGTGACCCTGCTGTCTTTCTTTAGAAGTTGTTTCTGAATGCTGACATTTATAATTCTTAGACAGAGAAACAATTGGAATTGGACAAAATCGGAAAATGAATCGGAAACTTTTTTTTGCTATAGATGTGACACGGTTTGCTAAGGCTTGTCGAAAGCATGCATTCCAAAAAAACATGCATTAAGTTAATTGGTCTCTCTAAATTGGGCCCAGTGTGAGTGTGTTTGACGAGTGCAGCTGCGACCTTGCCCCGTCATGGGAATAGCAATCGAAGCTGACAGCAGTAAATAAATAAATAATCCAAAAAGACACAACACAGCCCTACAATGTAAGGAACGAAAGGATTGAGGGTTAAGGGCTTGCTGCCATCATACTCAATTTAAGAAAAGACAGAGATTACACTTTTAAGTATATGTGTGTATGTATGTATGTGTGTGTGTTTATATATATATATATATATATAGATAAACTTTTACTTTTTTTTTTTAGAAAGTTGGATGGCTTTAGGCTATTTTGGCTAGCATACTAGTCTACTAAGAATACAAAGCACTTCTGTAAGTCGCTCTGGATAAGGGTGTCTCTTAAATGCTGTCAATGTAAAGGCTTTATTTCTCCATTTTTTTGACAGGTCTCCCAAGAACCCAAAACAGAAGATCATCAAGCGAGTGATTGCACTCGAAGGAGACTTGATCAAGTAAGTTTATTCCGTTTGCTAACATCACTGGTAATGTGCTTGCGTGAGACTAATGGGCTGTACAGTGATTCAGACAGAAAAGATGGTTTATGCTTGAGAGGTGATTTATGTTTTATAAGGTTTTTCAAGGTTGTGCTTAATTCCATTATAAGTGGACTCGATAACATTGAGCCAAGAGTTTGTGTAAACATAAATAATTCTCTGTATTTTTTTGGCATAAAAGTTTGCAGAGCCTTATAACAAAATACTGACCAAAAGAATTTGTAATGTGGAGGCACCCCAGACGCACAAGGGTGTTGGCCTGGCGTTACAGCATGTCCTCCCCGTGTCTGTGTGGGTTTACTCTGGGTGCTCCGGTTTCCTCCCACATTCCAACAACATGAATTAGGTTGGCTGGTCACTCTAAAAATGGCCCATGACTAGAGATGAACCGAAAAAATGTAACATTTTGCCAAAAGCCGCATACCAAACACGTTTTCGCAGGTTTTGCAGTTTAATCGAGCACAAACTTATAAACTTTTGTTTGTTTAATTTCTCTTTTGACTTTATTCCTCCAGATTATGCACAAACATGGATCTAGCAGAATTGGATGTCTTTTTGTCAAGGCAGGGAGAGAAAGTTATCCAACTCTGATCATTGTCCAAATAGCTTTAATGTAAAACGAAGGTAGATCGAGGGAACCTTTATTACTGAAACTCTCATAGTTGAAGTGTACCAAGATTTCTTAACTCTGTTCTTAAGAACAATTCTAAGAATGAGTAGTATTCTTGAACACATTCTGTTCTTAAATGTTTTCTTAACCTTGCGATAGCCTCACACTTGCCTTAGGCTGTAAGAGTTGATGGTAAGCATCGAAATGAATAAAACTTTAAACAACTTAGTTACTGGAAATAAGTCGTACATTTCAATTTGAATGCTTAAAAGACTTTGGAGTGAAGGTCATCCTTGAAATACAACAGTCTAAGAAAGGTTTATGGCAAACCTGGCTATTTCTTCTACCATCACCTCTGTTTCTTGTTTGCTAAAGTTTTGTGAACGCTTGGTTTGAATTTCCTCCATTTTGCCGTCCTCAGAGAGGATTAAACTAATAATGGAAATAATGGTCAATACAAATTCAAGATGTGTCTTGCACAGTATATTGTAAGCTGTAGAATGCAACATAGTCTACAAAAGAAAACAATGAGTTTCTTAAGAAAATATTAAGAAAATAATTGATGGCCAAAATACCAGCTACAGTGTGTGCAAACCTGGTGACGACTTGCAGGAAACCTTTGCCAACAAAGGTTATGTTACAAAGTATTGAGTTGAACCAAATTTATTGACCAAATACTTATTTTTCACCATGATTTACAATTAAATTCTTTAAAAATCCTACAATGTGATTGCCTGGATTTTTTTCCTCATTTTGTCTTTCATAGTTGAAGTGTACCTATGATGATAAATTACAGACCTCTCTCTTCTTTTTAAGTAGGAGAACTTGCACAATCAGTGGCTGACCAAATACTTTTTTGCCCCACTGTAAGATCAGAAGATCAGATATATGTGCATGCTCTGTATACATTTATTCATAGTTACTGTATAAAACGAAGTTATGTTACTTCAGTACTCCTTAAAGGTACTATGAACACTTTTAGACAAAGTAAAATATATCCACGTCGCGAACTGGAAACACATTTGAATCCCTACTATACTTGCTGAAATATTGGCTTGAAAATAATGATCTTAAGAGTGCGTTTTCAACGTACTACCGTAATACCGCTAAAATAGGCGCTCGCGTCATTTAGGTGCGGATAGCTTGATATCTTGTCTCAAATTTGTTGTGTTTTTATCGGAGATGGTCGCCCCCCACTGTTTACAACGAGTCTTGTTTTCATTGACATGAAATGAGAAATGTGCCCATATATCGACTCTCGTCTTTCTCCCAGATGTTCACATTGTCAAACTGAGAGGCTGGTAGAACGATCTACCCGTTAGATTAAATGTGTGGCGTCTTACCGCATTACCGATTGGATCGCTACCCAACTTGTCCCGCCTTTTTACAAAACTAGGTCAGATCTGATTGGATGTCGTCTCTGCCAAACATTTTAGTCTCGTTTTTTATTCGTTCACAAGTGTCAACTCATTTACTCCTAGTTTTTGTGATTTTTCATTCATTTTAATTTAGTCATCGTCTTGTTTTAGTAAAAAAAGGGTCGTTGATGGAAATCATTCCTCAACGAAATTAACACTGTGGTTAGAAAGGAACATAGGAAGTAGGCAGCAAGGGCACTTGATCTAGGGAGTTTTTCCTTGCCACTGTCGCCCAAAGCTTGCTCAATTTGGGATTGGACGTAGTTATTAGGAGATAATCTAAACTTGTAAAGTTGCTTTGAGACAATGCTCCATTGTAAAAAGCGATATATAAAAAAATCTGACTTGACTTGACTTGATAGGTATTGAGACAGACCCGATGAGCACTCAGTCATGGTAATTACATAAAATCATTTAGCAAATCAGTATAAAGCATTTGGTCTTTCCACTTGCTGACTTAATTTCGATTGCCGAATATTCGGTGCCTCCCTAGTGTCGATTATAACCTTGTGTCTGTGTAGTATATGGCCATTTATGCTGATATAATGGCCATATACAAAACTAATAACGAAACTAACAAACTTGGCATTACGGCGTCTCAACACTACATGGACTTCCAGGAAACCAACCTCCAGGAAACACACATTCAGACTAAAACTCCACAGACAGCACACAGCCTCCCACTTGTCACATTCAGTGCTCTAAGACACCTCTGTCAAGGTGAGGTTTGAGTATAATTCAGTATCCTGGCATTGTTTAATCCAGGTGTGCGGTTTCCTGGCACAGTTTGAATGAGCCCGTGTCATCAGAAGATCCAAACATTCCTCAAGGTTACGAGAATCTGAAACAAGTGCATAAGATTTCAGATATTCCTCCATTATCAAAACCAATAAACTGGTCATATAATGCAAGATAGAAGTTTATTAATAGTGAAAACTTACAACGACACCATTTCAGTATTTGTATGTGCCTTTCTGAAAATGAAATAAATATCCTGTAGTAACTTGTACACCCACACTTTGCCTTTACGACTGTGTCCAATCTTTTTTGTATCCTCTGTGCAGCTTTTGGATTTTCTCACTTGTTATATTCGCCCCCTCTCCCATCTTCCAGAAATATCTGCTGTAACTCTGCCAGGTCTTTTGGCCAGTCTTCTTCCTAACATATCTAATAACTCAAGCCAGATGTCACACACTGGCTTCTTGTTATCAGACCTGGGGATTAAGAGGGTTGTGGCAAACTACAGACATCCTTCTTTCGGATTAAACTATTTTTCTGATGCTATTAACTGAAATTTTGGAACTGCATTCATCTGAGACACTCACAGGTATGCACCGTGTAATGACCTCATTACGTCCCTAAACACATCAGCTGAATTAGAAGTCTTATCTAACTTTAAGCTAACATGCAAGCCAGCACACGCTCGACAGTTTTGCCAGTTTTGCCAACTTTTGTCAGAGCATAGTAGCTAAAGCCTGCTTGAACAAAAAACTGTGTAAATAAAATAGAACTGTGTGCAGATCAACATTATGTACAGTGTTGCTTGAAAGTTTGTGAACCATTTAGAATTGTCTATATTTCTGCATAAATGTGACCTAAAACATCATCAGATTTTCACACAAGTCCTTAAAGTAGACAAAGAGAACCCAGTTAAACAAATGAGACAAAAATATTATACTTGGTCATTTATTTATTGAGGAAAATGATCCAGTATTACATATTAGTGAGTGGCAAAAGTATGTGAACCTTTGCTTTCAGTATCTGGAATGCAGTGTTTTCCTTTCTCCAAACATAACGCTTTTCTATTAATCTTAAAAGTTCTATTTTGGTCTCATCCGTGCACAAAACATTCTTCCAATGGCCTTCTGGCTTGTCCACGTGACCTTTAGCAAACTGCAGATGAGCAGCAATGTTTTGGAGAGCAGTGGCTTTCTCCTTGCAACCCTGCCATGCACACCATTGTTGTTCAGTGTTCTTCTGATGGTGGACTCATGAACATTAACATTAGCCAATGTGAGCCTTCAGTTGCTTAGAAGTTACTCTGGTGTCCTTTGTGACCTCACCAGCTATTATACGCCTTGTTCTTGGAGTGATCTTTGTTGGTCGACCACTCCTGGGGAGGGTAACAATGGTCTTGAATTTCCTCCATTTGTACACAGTCTGTCTGACTGTGGATTGGTGGAGTCCAAACTCTTTAGAGATGGTTTTGTAACCTTTTCCAGCCTGATGAGCATCAACAACTCTTTTCTGAGGTCTTCAGAAATCTCCTTTGTTCGTGCCATGATACACTTCCACAAACATGTTGTGAAGAGCAGACTTTGACTTTGATCTGTTCTTTAAATAAAACAGGGTGCCCACTCACACCTGATTGTCATCCCATTGATTAAAAACACCTGACTCTAATTTCACCTTCAAATTAACTGCTAATCCTCGAGGTTCACATACTTTTTCCACTTACTAAGATGTCATATCGGATCATTTTCCTCAATAAATAAATTATCAAGTATAATATTTTTGTCTCATTTGTTTAACTGGGTTCTCTTTATCTACTTTTAGGGCTTGTGGAAAAAACTGATGATGTTTTAGGTCATATTTATGCAGAAATATAGAAAATTCTTAAAGGGTTCACAAACTTTCAAGCACCACTGTAGATATTTCTTAGTGCACTGAAATTCACAAAATGGAAACTGCTCATCTGCCATGTGGGCTGAATGTGCTTCTCTGTAGACTAATTAATTACAAATCATGTAATACTATGAAGAGCATAATAAAAACAGAGAATATAGAACTATCACATAAGAGAAAATATTGTAAATAAGTAAAATATTGAATAAACTAACATAGAAAATATGCATTATTTAGTCCAGTACTCAGTCAGTCAGTCAGTCATCTTGCGTATTCAGTGGGAAAGTTTTGTTGGCATGGCATGTTCAGTCAACCAGAGGAAGGAGGGAGTTACTGCCCTGTGACGTAGTCTGAGTTTTACCCACGCTTATCCTAGTCAGGGTCATGGGGGAAGGTTTTGAGCCTAACCTGGAATTCACAGTGATACATCATGGACAGGATTCCAGAATTACACCACCCAGACTTCACACTGCAAGCCCCATTTGGGATTTGAATCCAGGACCTAAGGAACTTATCTCACTGAACTGATCTTTCTGATTGGAATTGTCCAAAATGGTCTACTATTATTACTATTCCATTCATTCTACATACCACACAGAGCAATATTAGCTTAAAGGGAACAGAAAACACTGGTAATCGCTTGTTTGTTTTGGTTACCTCACAGCTCCAGAGATCCCCGGTTCAATCCTGACTTTTGATTTCCACCTATATGGAGTCTGCATGTTCTCCCATGTGGCTTTACCCCTGGTACTCTGGGTTCCTCCCACGGTCCAAAGACATGCATTAGTCACTCTAATACAAATACAATGTCAATGTGGTGACTAGTATTGATGTAAACTAGCTGCTGTCAGGAAAAGCCATTGGTACTGAAGTTAAACAAATAAATAAGCAAAGAAACTAAGGATAAAAAGGATAACCAGGATAAATATCCATTCTGCAGAAGATTGCATTGTCCCCTTGTATGGTTTTGTAGTGATTCTTAAAGAAAAATGGAATATGAACAAGCAAAAATGCAATTAGTCATGATTAATGTGATAAAATGGTGCAATTAACTTGATTTAATATTTGAATTGCTTGACAGCACTGCTTTCTATGTTTACAGGCTTTTTTGTTTAATATTAGTCATTGTGTTATACGAGCATTTCTTTTTGACTGCCAGAGTAATTTACCAGTTTATCCAGTGTGCTGTGAGGTTTTTTTTATTTTTTATTCATGACCTTCATGTGTATTAATGAATGACTCTTAAATCTTTTGTGTGTTTGGAGAAACAGGAAAGAAAACCACATAAAGCTATGATCACGCATAATAACCCAGAGCTGAATGGCTCACATTCCGAATGCACACTGAGGCA
Organism: Ancistrus triradiatus; assembly: GCA_025084515.1. NCBI lineage: Eukaryota > Metazoa > Chordata > Actinopteri > Siluriformes > Loricariidae > Ancistrus > Ancistrus triradiatus. Next base: position 67,419 of record JAJAGP010001752.1, read on the forward strand.
TGCTGGGCTCATTAAATTGCTCAGGCTCGTCAGTGTCACATCCCAAGGTGATCTTTGGACCGGCATCTTAAATGGCAGCTCTGATGGCTCTGTGGAACTGATTACATTTCTGATGCTTCTCAAATACTCTGGGATGTTTGGTGGAAATGGCTGCTGGTTTTTTGCACTGTGGTGGCAGACGAGCATTTTTAATTCCTAATCAGACCCCAGCATTTGACAGCAGTGCCATTTACTAAAGGTTCTATCTGTACACCTTTCCCACAACGCTGTCACCTGAAAGTTAGATACCACTTACTTCTGGGTGACTATAATTACACACAAAGCTCTGACAAGTCAGTAACTATGAACTAAGGCTGGATTTATGTTCAGTTAAGAGGAAAAGCACACTTTCTCAAAAGTCTGGCATAATTTATTTAAGAGTTGTAGTGACGTGGAGAGTTAGGAAGGAGAATGGATGCTTGAGATATTGGACTATTCTGATTTCCTCAGTGTTTGCAGGAACATCACTGTGAACCGTGGAATGGGTTGTTAAAGGAGTGTGTTTTTACACCTCATAAATGATAGCATAATGGATTCTTACATTTACAGTAGTTCACAGGTGCCCTTATTCAGAGTCGCAATTGACCTCAGCAGTTACTGGTCTTGCTCAAGTACCCAACAGTGGCAGCTTGGCAGTACTGCCATTTGATCTCACAACCTTACAAGTAGTAACCCAGAGCGAAGTAATTTAGTAACTTGGTTTTTACAGGTTATACGTATTCTTACTTATATTATTTAGCTGCCCAATGAGGTTGCTTTTTGAGTCTTGGTTTTCCCAAGGCTTCTTCCTTATAACAGTTGGGGAGTTTTATCTTTCCACTGTCAACCCAGGGCTTTGGGCCTAGATATTTGTAAAGCTGCTCTCAGGCAATGCTCCATTGTTCAAAGCACTATATAAATTAAATTAGACTTTGACTTTTGACTTTAACCACTGAGCACACTCTATCCCTCTTTACCTTGAGATTATTAGCAACTAACACATTTGAAACATAGATCAGGGCTGTCTCAGAGGTTGAGGTTGTACCTGTATGATATGAAAGCTGAAGGTTCAAGTCCCATCTTTGTCAAAGGCCCTTAACCCTGGAGATATTTTGGCCATATATGCTTTTGATTTGGACTACATAGCAATCCTATACAAACTCTGTGGCTCAGAATTGCAGCACAGCAGTAAGAGTACTGGACTATTGACCAGGAGGACTGGGGTTCAAGTCTTACAACTGCAAAAGTCACTGTTGGGCCTTTTTCTCAAGCCACAGTTGCCTGGTTTGTATGCTGTGAGATTGTAACAGTAGTAAGGCGCTCTGAAAAAGCGTATCTGTTAAAGGCTGTCGAGGTGATGCTGTAGAAATTAGGTGAAATGAGACTGTGGTGGTTCAGCGGTTAAGGTAATGGACCAAGAACCAGAAGGTCCAGGGTTCACATCCCAGTTCTCCCACTGTTGGATCTTTGAGCAAGACCCCTTAACCTTAACTGCTTGGATTGTAAGTTTGCACCAGTTGAAAGCTCTGGATAAGTGACTAAATGCATATGTAAATGAGTGCCTGGGCTCAAGCTCCGCAGTTACTGAGCCCTTTAATGAATATGCACCCTGTCCAAGGTAAACTACTGCCTGAGCCCATTTCTGTGATATCCTCTGGACCTCAATGATGGATCTCTGAGCGTTAAAGCCCAACAGAGGCAAATTGGCAGTATTGGCATTGATCCCTGGAGCTTTGGTACAGAATCTGTGCTCACTTTATGGTTTGCTCACATTGGACTAGACAGTGTTTTAACTCTTGTGTTTAGAGACTTTTGTGTACCTTACTCATGTTTGTGTGTATGACTTTCTGCTATTTCTTTGTAACAAGCCCTAAGTGGCTGTCCTGTTGCAAATAGTACTCCTTTGTTTATCCCCCCATTACCTGTAGCTATAAGTACAGGGTGGGCCATTTATATGGACACACCTAAATAAAATGGGAATGGTTGGTGATATCAACTTGTTTGTGGCACATTGGTATATGGTAGGGAGAAAACTTTTCAAGATGGGTGTTGACCATGGTGGCCATTTTGAAGTCGGCCATTTTGGATCCAACTTTATTATTTCCAATGGGAAGAGGGTCATGTAACACATCAGACTTATTGAGAATTTCACAAGAAAAACAATGGTGTGCTTGGTTTTAACGGAACGTTATTCTTTCATGAGTTATTTACAAGTTTATAACCACAAAGTGCTGCCCATTGTGTTGGATTGTCAATGCAGCCCTCTTCTCCCACTCTTGACACACTGATAGCAACACCACAGAAGAAATGCTAGCCCAGGCTTCCAGTATCCGTTGTTTCAGATGCTGCACATCTCGTATTTTCACAGCATAGACAATTGCCTTCAGATGACCCCAAAGATAAAAGTCTAAGGGGGTCAGATCGGAAGAGCATTTCTTCTGCGGTGTTGCTATCAGTGTGCCAAGAGTGGGAGAAGAGGGCTGCATTGACAATCCAACACAATGGGCAGCACTTGAACAGCATTTATAAGTGGTCATAAACTTGTAAATAACTCATGACAGAATAAAGTTAAAACCAAACACACCATTGTTTTTCTTGTGAAATTCTCAATAAGTTTGATGTGTTACATGACCCTCTTCCTATTGGAAATAATAAAGTTGGATGCAAAATGGCCGACAAAATGGCCCCATCTTGAAAAGCTTTCCCCCTCCCATTTACTAATGTGCCTCAAACAGGAAGTTGATATCACCAACCATTCCCATTTTATTTAGGTGTATCCATATAAATGACCCACCCTGTATAACATGTATCTATATAAACAGATTCACATTCACTCGTTGAGTCTTTGATTCATCTGGCTGATCGTCCATGTTGTTCATAATACTGTTAGTCAGTGGATTTTTGGCTTCCATGAAGTATCAGGTCCATCATACTATCCTCTTAAGTGTTAGGCTTTAGCCTACTCAGGGTCTTAACAGTACATTACATTTACAGCATTTAGCAGACGCCCTTATCCAGAGCGACTTACAATTGATACAACCTTACAATCCAAGCAATTGTGGGTTAAGGGCCTTGCTCAAGGACCCAACAGTGGCAGCTTGGCAGAGGTGGGATTTGAACCCTGGACCATAGTCTGGTCCATAGTCCAGTACCTTAACCGTTAGGCTACCACAGCTTTATTAAGGATGCTGTGTAGATGGTAGCTTCTACTCATGTGTTCAGCAGTATCTCTGACGCATTTACGTATCGTTTGCACGCAGTTTTCATGTGAAAATACCCTTTATAATTACATTACAGTAGCATAAAAAGACTGTGACTGGTTATACATCCATTTCGGCCAGTGTCCTGTTTCACAGAACGTGGTCGGTAAACAGCGCATACCTGTAAATGCAAACTTTGTCTGGGAAAACTTAAGGTTTATGGGATTAAATCCAGTGTTTCGTGTTTTGTAATCCAACTGAAATATTTCTGTAAGTAAGAAGCAACCTGGTATATTTCACCAAGCAATCACACAAGTGGGAGCAATATCACTCAAGAGGGAGTGCTGTGATGCCAGATATCAGCATTGCTGTGATTACCTTTCAGCTCCCGCAACAAAAATAGGTCAGTTACGTTTCCATTAGTTAACTGAAAGGTTGCTGAGCAACACATCCACTGTTTTCCCAGCTGCAGGATGTATCAGAAATCCTGACTTGGTCCTGACGTGAATCTTTCTGTCTAGCCTTCATCTGATGAGAGTTCATCGTTTCAATCTGATGTTCTATTCATTAACGGATCCGTGGTAGTGAAATTTGTGTAATCCCTGATTGTATCAGTGTGGTGTTATGCTTCATATCAGCTTGAAATAATCAATTACCAGATACAATGTTCCTTTGGCTTTTTTGAGCTTGCTAAAGCTAAGAAGCGTGACTTGGGTAGAGACAGACATGCAGCTATTAAAGCTAATTAGCTGAAGCCTAAATGTCCACAGGTGATGCCTTGGTTGTTAAGGCTATAGACCATTAATCAGAAGGACTTGGGTTCAGCTTTGTTATTGTGTAATGTGATAAATCATACAAGCAGTACAAAAACTGATTGTCCTGATACTCCGCAAATAGTACATATCAATACAATTTCATTGTGTTCAACACCATTGTGTTTGCTTGTGTAAAATTGACTGTCTGCACCCTACCACAAAAGAATCTTTTTAACACTAATAAATTAATATACACTCCCTGTTCACTTTATTAGGTACACCTCCTTGTGCACTCATTGTCCGCTTTAGGTCCAGACTGACTGATCACCACTTGCATGACATCTTGCGTGTCGCAAACTCAGCCAACAAGCATTTATTTGGTTATGTGACTTAAGAAATAAGACTTTCTTTGTTATTGAGTTCCATAAGTTGGTTAATGCATAGAAACTGAGTTATAAAATACAGTCTACATGAGAAATACTGGCCAAGATGCTTGACATGTTTAAAAGATGCAGTATTATGAATAAATGTGCTAGCCTAGCGGTTAAGGTCCAGGGTTCAAATCCCAACTCTGCCAAGCTACCACTGTTGGGTCCTTGAGCAAGATCCTTAACCCAAAATTGCTTGGATTGTAAGACTGTATCTGTTGTTAGTCGCTCTGGGTAAGGGCGTCTGCTAAATGCTGTAAATGAAAATGTTCAGCCTAAATAATCTGCAGTTTAAGTTGTGACACATTTCACTCTTTTGATATCTTGTTGCAGTTATTACATTAAAATTAAATTCAGTAGTATAAGAAAGTGAATTAATGAATGAAGGTTTGTTTATTGGCATAATTTGAATTCATTGCTTTGAAAAATGTATTAATCATATTTTTTGGGAAGAGAGTGGTATTTTGATTGTGGTCCAATCTGGCCCCCTTTGAAAAAAGTTTGGACACCCCTATTCTATATTGTAAGCTGAACTGATAAAATGGACAATGAGTGTAGAAGGAGGTGTACCTAATACTGGACTGTGATAGCCTAGCGGGTAAGGTACTGGACTATGGACCAGAAGGTCCAGGGTTCAAATCCCACCTCTGCCAAGCTGCCACTGTTGGGTCCTTGAGCAAGGACCCAACAGTAACCCACAATTGCTTGGATTGTAAGACTGTATCAATTGTAAGTCGCTCTGGGTAAGGGCGTCTGCTAAATGCTGTAAATGTAAACTGGACAGTGAGTGTATAAAACTAGCTTAAAAGCATTCAACCATGGGGTTAATGCTAGCGAGCTTCCGTGATCACAATCCATACATTTTAGATTGTCATAATTATATTGCAATGATTAACTGATAAAGTCTGACAGCTTTACTTTTGGTTTGTTTGAGCAGAAATTGGTGCATAGCCAAAAAGTTACTAAGCACTTTCCTGGTCAGTACCTTATGTATGGAGAGAAAAATGGTGGCTTCTTAGACACTGAGGTTTTTCCCACCAATGAACACAGGATTCTAAACAAGGTTTAATTAGAGATCTAAAAAAATTGTAGTGCACACCTATCCTTAATGTCACCTTAATGTTAGCATGTTTCTGCTTTATGTAGTCATTTATGTAGCCTTAATAAGGTCTCGTGGGTCTTAAATCAGCATTAGCAGTGTCTCAAAGTAGTGTTAAAAACAAGGTGCACACAATGTCCTTGAAGTATTTGGAATCAACGTTTTGAACTTACTGTGAAACTGCTGAGAGAGGTATATTTTTATATATTTTTCTACATATTTATACAAGTAAGATAGGTAATGTTTTAACAACATAAACATAACACTGGAATTCCTGTGAATCGCATCGGTAGTCCTTGAAAACCAAGAATGTGCTTTAACGCTCTTGTAATTGTATTTCGGAGCATTCATTTGAACGCAGCATCAAGGTCTTTTAACAAAATGAATTGTATATTTATATACAGTGTATGGTTCTTTGCCATATTAATATAAAACTTAGTTGAAGGACTTTTCATAATGCAAGTTTATACAAGAAAATATCAGAAATACAGTCCAGCCGCGCTCTGTTTGTACCTGTTCCGGAAAATGTCCCCATCTTTTTGACAGCGTCTTTGCCAGTGTTTGACTCTATCATATAAAATATCCATTGATAGCAAGGAAGCAAAGGGTGCAAGTCGAGCCAAGATGCCAGTTGGATCTCCGTCTACTTATATTGTGCTACACCAGTACATAGTTATTTTGGGTTCGGTCCCTGAAATTCGCAAAGGTTTGTTTTTGTGGTATCACTAACACGGTACAGAAAGTACTACTAAAATAATTTTCTTAGTCTATCACTTTTATTTTGCATTCTTTTATTCTTTTTAAATCTGAAATGCATTTTATATTCTTAAATGCCTTTTATTTGGCTCTTTTGGCACACTTATTCTGATTAATGTATTCTGATTATGTATTCTTCTGATTTATTTATACTTTTAATTCTCTTGTGTTATCTTTTTAATCTGTAAAGCACTTTAAATGGTATATGAGAGGTATTATATAAATAAATATGTAATATAATTACATATATAAATAAATTCAGTTAGCACTGGGCATGCTTTCTCAGGTCAATTTTTTGGGATGTCTGTTGGAACACCATTAATTATAGAGGGAGCTAGTGGTTCGAATAATGATTTATGGAATTAAAAGGTAACTTTATGCCCTTATAATCCACAGCTTAACACAGTTCCCTGGGGTCTTAATGGAATATCTGTGATGTACTTTGGTTAAAATTCCACAAGGGTCAAACACCAGAGTAACACTCCTCACCCTGTCTCGACAGCTCTGTTTAGAACGAACTGTTTGACAGACTTCTTTTAAATAATGAGCCACTGCTCACCCCACCCTCCTCTAGAGCGTGAATCAGTCATATTGTGGAACACACAGAACGGACATGGCTGTACCCCTCTGCTTGCCAGTCAGTCATAGGGGCACAATTGTGCATAACAATAATCCTCTTAAACACTAAAAAGTGATTTAACTCTGAAGTAAGCATTACTCTCCCATGGATGAGAAATGATGAACAGATTAACACTAAAGAATTTGTATTACCGTATTTTTCGGACCGTAAGGCGCACTTAAAATCCTTTAACTTTCTCAAAAATCGACAGTGCGCCTTTAAATGCGGTGTGTCTAATGTATGAATTAATTCTGGTTGTGCTTTCTGACCTAGAACCGATTGTAGATGGTACACGGCGCTCATAAATCTGTCAAAAAATGTTTAGCACGGCCTTGATAAATTACGAAGCTTACGGCCACCGTAGTGCGCAGCATCACGGAGTAATACGGTATGTGCTTCAGCATTAGGGTAGGTGCATTCATCATTTATTTTCGAAGCGCATTTCAAACTCAACGCTATCAGTCACGCAGTACAACATGGACATAGAGCAGCTGTGAGAGAATTCACCATTAACGAATCAATGGTACGGAAGTGGAGAAGCAAGAAAGACGCCCTGTGCCAGGTAAAGACCAAACTGAGCTTTCCGACGGAACTTATGAGTTTTGTTTCATTTAATGCGCCTTATAACCCGGTGCGCTTTATGTATGGAAATAGACCCGTTAGCAGCCGATCGTTGATATTGCGTCTTATAACCCGGTGCGCTTTATGGTCCGAAAAATACGGTAATTGGATTCAATTTCTTTATGCTAGCGTACCTGATGTCTTTCGGTAGATTTTATCGTTATAAGTGGCCAAAACGTAGGCTAGTAGCCTAACATTATCTTGCCTGTGGTGTGGCAGACTTTCCTTTAAATATTTGCAATTACTCCTGTCTCCAACTGAAAGCCTTAGCCATTCGAGCTTTTGGGAAGATGTTGGGGTATTATGGGAAATGTAGTGCCTGTACTGAATCTGCATGACAAGTCCTGTAGTTCTGCTCAGCCAACCAGTATAAAATTGACTTTTTACCTTGGTGATTTTAGTGGGGCACAGCAACTTTTACTGTTGCACATACCCCAGTAAAGTGGGTCTGATGACACCCTCGGCATGAATCCTGGGAAGTTTTATGATAGAAAAACAAGGTGACGTTGCTAATTTCTGTAACACAAGCTTTCTGAAACCGTTCACTTACAAACTCAATCCCTGGCCGCTAATTACACTGATCTATAAAGAACTCTATTTAGAGCACTAGTAAGAGACTTCAGAACAGAACTCAGACAGCACTTACTTGAGTATGCCAGAAACCCATCTTTGAGAACTATAGGACACACAAACTAAATGCCACACTGTTTGATAGCTTTATCATTACAGGACATTACAAATGAAAATACATCCACAAGGTTTTTGTGGTGATTTAGCAGTAGATTATTTCACACTAACCATGTTATTATTATCAATAAACGTGACGGAGTGAAACATTCCTTAAGCTTAACTCATGCTGCAAAACGTTCATATTTGTAGCCTTCAACCTCATTAAAGTTATTGTGGATCCTGCAGCAAGTAACACTAGAAGCAATAACTTCCTAGAATATTACTTCCAATATATTACATGGTAGGCGCTTGATATATCCAAATGTATGTGCACAAGCACTGAAGAAATGAGTTTTACATAATGTCTTCTTTAAATACCCTATACGTTAGGGGCCTGTGATATGTATAATTTGCGATAATATCTTAATTGTTGTTTTAACTGTGTGTGAACTGACATTATTGAGTAGATCCCTTACTTTGTGAAAAACAGTCAACGTGTTCACATATTCATTGCGTTATGTAGCCTGGTGGTGGTTTGGCTTTGAAAAGGCTGTTGTTGAAAAGAGGCAATCTGCTATATATATATATATATATATATATATATATATATATATATATATATATATATATAAAACTATATCAGAAATCGGTTGCCATTAAAGAGAGCTCGACAACTAACTTTTTCGCCATCTGCAAACTAACCACCATGCAGAATATGAAGATTATGACAAACTTCAAGGACAGGTATGGCACGGATGTAATGCTTGACCATAAATCTGTTGCTGTGACAATATGTGAAACCTTCTGCAGTTTATGTGCTACGGTTTTTTCTTGAATGATACGCTTCATTAAGTACATAAAGAAGACCTGTTTTCCTTAAATTCAGTGTTATTTCCATTGATGTCATTAGTAAGTTGCAGTGAATATCCTATTAATAAGAGCAGGCTAGTACAATGTGAGGCTTTTACATACATATTTTTGATGCAAAGTATCATTATTAGGAAGGTAACGATGCACTCTGCTCACGATTCGATTTTCTCACAAGTATTGGTCTGACATTTGGCACAAGACAGTCCTTTTTATTTATTTAGTGTAAACAATGCAAATTGTTTTTTAACAATACAACTGTAGTCCCTTGCAATTTAAAGAAATTACTAGAAACTGTAGGTTTAAAATTGTAAATAAAATGCCCTATTCAGTGCAATCATCAGTGCAATACCCCTGTACAATATTTCTTATATTAAATATTTATTTTTAGTCTGTGAGTGCAATACTAATCTTGGAAGTGCAAAGTCTTTGTGTGTTTGACTGACTTAATCTGTGTTTTTGTGTAGATTTGCACTGTTCTGGAGCAGTAATCCTAATTTCATTGTAGAAATTGTTTAAAATTGTTTAAAATTTAAACAAATGCTTACTTTTAGTTTGCTTTAACAGAAAATAGGATTAAAATGATGTGTTCTAGTGTTCAAAGCTGGAATTGCATCAGATGGCAGCAAAATCAAGAACATATAACCCAATTAGACGACGCATCGTCACACCTGTCCCATTTTTGCTTCAGTTATGGGCTCAGGATCGCAGACTGTAACGTTCACTTTTACAAAACTAATTTAGTAAATTGTCCAAGATGGACACCAGTGACTTGATCATCATAGCCACAGCTTTGACACCATTATATTTGGACTGGTGAAGCAATCTTTTTTCCTCATGTACGGTGTTGTGAAAGTGTTTGCCCCCTTCCTGATTTCCTTGTTTGCATGTTTGTCACACAAGTGTTTCGGAACATCAAACCAATTTAAATATTAGTCAAAGACAACACAAGTAAACACAAAATGCACAAAACCTACATGACCCTGTGTGAAAAAGTGATTGCCCCCATAAACCTAATAACTGGTTGGACCACCCTTAGCAGCAGCAACTGATAACTTGCAGTGAGTCTTTTACAGCGTTGTGGAGGAATTTTGGCCACTCATCTCTGCAGAATTGTTGTAATTCAGGATTTCTGAGCATGAACGGCCTTTTTAAGGTCATGCCACAGCATCTCAATAGCATTCAGGTCAGGACTTTGACTAGGCCACTCAAGTCTCCATTTTGCTTCTCTTCCATTCAGAGGTGGACTTGCTGGTGTGTTTTGGATCATTGTCCTGCTACAGAACCCAAGTTCGTTTCAGCTTGAGGTCACAAACAGATGGCCGGACATTCTCCTTCAGGATTTTTTGGTAGACAACAGAATTCATAGTTCCATTTATCACAGCAAGTCTTCCAGATCCTGAAGCAGCAAAACAGCCCCAGACCATCACACTACCACCACCATATCTTACTGTTGCTATAATGTTCTTTTTCTGAAATGCTGTGTTACTTTTACACCAGATGTAACGGGACACACCTTCCAAAGAGTTCAACTTTTGTCTCATCAGTCCACAGAATGTTTTCCCAAAGTCTTGGGGATCATCAAGATGTGTTCTGGAAAAATTGAGATGAGCTTTAATGTTCTTTTTGCTCAGCAGTGGGTTTTGTTTTGGAACTCTGCCATGCAGGCCCTTTTTTCCCAGTCTCTTTCTTATGGTGGAGGCATGAACACTGATCTTAACTGAGGCAAGTGAGGCCTGCAGTTCTTTGGATGTTGTTGTGGGGTCTTTTGTGACCTCTTGGATGGATCGTCGCTGCGCATCATGGCCACAGCTTTGACAGCGACACATTTGGACCGGTGAAGCAGTATGTTATTCTCACATACATACACTGAGTGACCACTTTATTAGAGTCACCTGCCCTAATCGCATCATGTGAGTGAGTTCGAAAAAGGCATGGTCATCAATGCTAGACTAGCCGGTCTAATTTTAGTATATCAAAAACTGCCAACCTTGTGGGATTTTCTTGTGCAATTGTGTCGAGAGTATGTCGAGAATGGTGTAACGGATTAATTATTTAATTAATCATAGAATAAATGATAATGAAATAGTAATACTAATAAATGGCAGCTTAATTATTCTTAATTATTAACATTTTACAGATTTTTTTTCCTTACATGTGAAAAAAACAGTTTTTGTACAATTTTAAATAGCTGTTTTCTCCACGAGGATCACATTCAATAGCAATTTGCAATGCTGAAGTGCAATTTTAAAGGGGAAGCATTCCTATCAGTAATGCCTATGCCTGTTAGTAATACCTATGTAAAATATCTAATATTTTAAGATTAGTTTTATGTAAGAGTGTGTTTGCCCGCAGCTTTTCAGATTTGGGTTATAGTTTTTGTTCATGTCAGTATTGTATATATAATTGTAGGAAACTGTATGTATCTCTGTATATTTTTAAGTTGGAATACAGATGCTCCCCAATTTATGATGGAGTAACCGGTCATAAGTTGAATGTATTGTGAAGCGAGAAGTTAAAGTATTTAGTCCCTCTCGGCGTAGTGTTACTGATGGTAGCCTTTGTTACTTTGGTCACAGCTCTCTGCAGGTCATTCATCAGGTTCCTCCGTGTAGTTCTGGGATTTTTGCTCACCGTTCCCATGATCACTTTGACCCCACGGGATGAGATCTTGCATGGGACCCCAGATTGAGGGAGATTATCAATGGCCTTGTATGTCTTCCATTTTCTTACAGTTGCTCCCACAGTTGATTTATTCACACCAACCTGCTTGCCTATTGTAGATTCACTCTTCCCAGCCTGGTGCAGGTCTACAATTTTCTTCCTGGTGTCCTTCGACAGCTCTTTGGTCTTGGCCATGGTTGAGTTTGGAGTCTGACTGTTTGAGGCTGTGGACAGGTGTCTGTTATACAGATAACGAGGTCAAACAGGTGACATTAATACAGGTAACGAGTGGAGGACAGAAGAGCTTCTTAAAGAAGAACTTACAGGTCTGTGAGAGCCAGAAATCCTGCTTGTTTGTGGGTGACCAAATACTTATTTTCCACCGTGATTTAATTAAATTCTTTAAAAATTCTACAATGTGATTTCCTGGATTTTTTCTTCTCATTTTGTCTCTCATAGGTGAAGTGTACCTATGATGAAAATTCAAAAGTCAGAGAACTTGCACAATCAGTGGCTGACTAAATACTTTTTTGTCAGTGTTGAACATTTTCTTATCTCATGTCTTAATCTTATGTCTGTTTTCTTAATCTTCTGTAATTTATTGATTAATTTATTGAAAGTGCAAAACAAAAACACAACGTCCATTGACACTGCTGCTGCTCGGCAGTATCATACTGCCCAACGTTTGCCGAGGATAAATTCAGAATGTGTTTTCTGCTGATTGTGTATTTATGTGTATTATTGGATTCCCATCGTAAAGTTTAAAAAAATCGTAAACCGGACCATCGTAAAACAGGGAGTGCCTGCACTCAAATCCTAAGGGTTTTATGGTGGGGATACTGCATATACCTGCATCTCACATCAATATCTCCCACCAACATGTGTTACTAAAAACCAAGTAAAGGTGTAGACTAGCATGGATTTTACTTTGCATCACTTAACATGAGCTTGTTTTGACCCCAATGAGGGAATATATCTGAAATCTTCCAATTAGACTAAATATTCAGCACTAATTAGGCAAAAGTGGCTTGCAAGAAGCTGATTGTTGATATTTAGATATTACTTCAGGGAAAAATGTTATGCTGTGTTGAATGGCATGAACTACAGGAGCCCTTTACTTGCCTAGTTGTTTTTCAGACAGAAACCAGTGGTAACTCGCTTCATATGAAGGCAGTGAAGCTGCTACAGTTGAGCCATATTTCTGTTTGCTGTAATTGAGGATGTTGTGTTAAAGGTGGCGCGAGCTGAAATTCTATTCCTGCTCATGGTGGAAACCTCTTGGTTTCTTGGTCTAATTAGAGTCAAGCTGTCCCAGAGCACCACTACAGATATGAGACATCGGCACAGCTCATACTCATCAGGAAAAACAAAGATTGGCCTTGGTGTTCTGGTGATAGTTATTGATCCAAAATGATGGCTGAAGGGGAAGAGGATATTGCTTGTTGTTCTGTGCCATACATCAGTCCTGTAGCGAAGGTTCGAAGTCATGTGTGCGCCTTTGGATTTGCTGCACTGTATCTACAAAGTGTGTAATGTTACAAGAACTCCACTTAACTCCAGGTGCTTTGATTGTTTGCAGGACGCTGGGATATAAAAACCGTTATGTGAGAGTTCCAGATGGACATCTGTGGCTTGAAGGCGATCATCATGGCCACAGCTTTGACAGCAACACATTTGGACCGGTGAAGCAATCCTTTTTTTTTTTCCTCATATACAGTGCATTATGAAAGTCTTCAGACCCTTTCACTTTTTCTCATTTTATGTTGCAGCCTTGTGCTAAAATAAAAAACAAATCAAGTTTTTCCCCATCATTCTTCACTCAGTATCCCATAATGTGTGAAAACAGATTTTTAGAAATGTATGCGCATTTATTATTGTTTCCTCCCATTTCTTGATCATCTTTAAGATGTTTCTAGACCTTGATTGGAGTCCACATGTGGTAAATTCAGTTGATTTGGACAAGATCTGGAAACAGACCCACCTGTCTATATAAGGGCTCACAGCTAACAATGCATATCAGAGCAAAAACCAAGCCATGAGGAGGAAAGAACTGCCTGCAGAGCAGTGACAGGATTGTGTGGACACACAGATCTGGAAAAGGCTATAAAAATCTGCTGCACTGAAAGTTCCCAAGAGCATAGGTACCTCTATAAATCTTAAATGGAAGAAGTTTGGAACATCCAGGACTCTTGCTAGAGCGGGCCGCCCCACCAAACTAAGCTGAGGGAGAATGGCCTCTGTAAGAGAGGTGACCAGGAACCAAATGGTCATACCAAATGGCAGATGGGAGAAACTTCCAGAAGGTGAACCATCACTGCAGCACTCCAACAATCTGGGCTTTATGGCAGATTCTACAATCTTCGTTTCATCAGACCAGAGAATTTTGTTTCTTGTAGTCAGCCTTTTATGTCCTTTTTTGCAAACTCCAGACGGCCGTTCATGTGTCTTTAACTGAGATGAGGCTTCTGTCTGGCAACTTTGCCATGGGGTATTATAGGATCTGCCATCTCACTATGGGGTATTGTGTGCAGAATGTTGGGGAAAACTTGTTTTTCTGTGGGTCAGTTTCAATGTGAATCCACATTTAGAACATATTAGGGAACAATTATTCCTTAAGGGAAACTACATTAGGGAAAATATTGCTATTCCAGAAAGAAGTAGCATGTTTCCACTGCAGGAGCATTTTCAGTTCAAAGGTTTATTCCAGTTTCTTCTGCATAGTAGGATCCTCTTTGGAGATCATGATCCACTGTCAGAAATGTCCAGCCTTACGTTTAAGCAGCCCTTTGCTGAAAGGTTATGAGTAAATCTTGTTTTATATTAGAGGTGCTGTATTGTATAATACTCTTTTATACTCTAGAATACTCTTTTCACTTAACTTCAATCCAATCTTTAGCATATCCTAGTCTTTTCACCCTGTTTCCTTTCCAAAAAATGGTTTCTTGACTGCTGTCCTTCCAAAAAGACCATTCCTGATTAAGCTTCTTTGGTCTGTATAAGGGTATCCTGATGAAGCTGCCATATGCTGCTATTGCTTAAGGGTAAGAGGAGGTCATAATAAATACTTGCCACTCTAGCCTTTTTCTAATTTTTTTTTGTTAATACTGTATACTAATTTCTTGTATTGTCTGGTTCTATTCTAATAAAGAGCCTTGACTATATATATATATATATATATATATATATATATATATATATATATATATATATATATATATATATATATATATATATATATATATGCATGCAAAAACAATGGTATATCTAATCAAATGGTGGCCTAAGACTTTTGCACGGTACAAAATGGACTTATATTTATGTTTTTAATATATACACAAGTACACCTGTTCAACTGCTCATTAATGTAGATATCTAATCAGCCAATCACATGGCAGAAACTCAATGCATTTGGGTTTGATGACGATCTGCTGAAAATCACCAATCATCAAAAACGCCAATCATCAGAATAAGGAAGAAAGGTGATTGAAATGACTTTGATCGTGGCATGGTTGTTAGTGCTAGATGGGCTGGTCTGAGCATGTCAGAAGCTGCTAATCAGTTTCACAGTTAATAGAGCTCCTTTGCGATGTGGTGGAATGGGGTAATCGCATCATGGATGTGCAGTGGACATATCTGCAGCAACTGTGTGATGTTATCATGTCAACATGGACCAAAATCTCTGAGGAATGTTTTCAGCACGTAGCTGAAACTTAAACCACAAAGAATTGAAGGAAAAAAGGGATCCAACCCAGTACTTGCAAGGTGTATCTAATAAAGTGACTGGTGAGTGTATATAATCCACATTTTAACCCTGGTCAAGTTCACAGGAAGGATACAGGGTGAAGGTCTAGCAGGGCTCACCAGTCCTCTCTCAGGCACGGCCAGTTGTGCCTGTTTGAAGCCTGACACCACCATTTGGACCAGCGAACTGTCGCAGTGTATATTTATTGTTAACTTATTTGTGCAGTAAAGCCAAAAAAGTAAATGCAAGCACCTGGCATACCAAGAACTTCTTCAGCAAAAATGGCATTCTTGGAGGGTTCAGGAACCGTTTGGATACTCAAAAGTTTTGAGAACATATTGGTTTCTCAGTGATTTCCAGATTCCTAGATCATTTTGGTTCCTCATCTGGTTCTTTAGTTTCCTTTAGTTTCTTTTCAGCTTCTCACTTTATTTTCTAATTTTGTTGCTGAATCTTAATGGAAATGTAATGGAAATTGGCCAAAGATGTAGAACCTCATTCGCCATAGACTGGTCCAGCAGCTACTCCTGGTTCAACTTGTACAAATGATGACTCTCAACCTTCAAACAACTGATGAGTTATATCAAGTGTAACCTGTACTTGGTTGGAATGAAAGCCTGCAGCCACACTGCTCCTTTGAGGCTGAGGATTTCAATCCCTGCACTAAACGAAAGTAGTCATGCAAATGTTTTATTGCTAATCTGTAGATGGACACGGGTCCAAAACAGAGGTGTGAAAAATGTGGAGAAGGTTCATATCTCTGCTCCCTCAGGACATTATTTTACAGCCAGTCACTTCGCCCACCTTATAGAGTATATAGACAACTGAGAGGCAAGTCCTTTAAATGAATTATTGAGTAGAACAGTGGTTTTGTGTTGCTCTGCCCTCTTCTTTATTTTTGTCTTGTTGTGAACTGCAGCTGTAGAAAATAATTTTTCCAGAGGTTGTGTCGTTCGTGTTGACGACATCCGAAATGTTTTTTTGCAGATAAATGAGTTTCTGTCTGAATTTAAAGCTTCCAACCCAGTAGCCTGAGGCTCTCATCGATAGGGTTGCTAGATTTCTCCTCTGGCACTTATTTAAATGATCGTTTCGTCTGGAAGCAAATGAATAAGCTTCTCACTGAGCTGAGTGCTTGCACTGTCTCTTATTATTATTGCACGTCTATAGTACAGAATGCTTGCTGTGCTCTTCTGCAAACAGACTAGAACGTACAGTGTTGTGGAAGATGTATTTGCCAAAGCACTGTCAGGTCGTATATCACTAAAGAAATATTCCTGCTGGATGGTTCGGGCAGTTTGTTTTTGCTGTTTTACTGTGGGCTGCAGTTTCACCTTGACATGATGCATTATGGGGTGAGATGCGGTCTGGGGGGTAAGCAGAGGAAAGGGAACTGGATTTTTCCACAGAAAGATAAATCACAGCCCTTTATATTGCACTGTGTTTATAAAGAGTGTAATTAAATGTCAGAGAGCTTTATTTGTATTTGGAGACATTCTCGTATTTAGTCTCCAATTATTAAGGCTATTTACTGGACTAAGTAATGCTGATATGCCTATTCTCTATTATTATATTCAATATTTTATTTATATATATTCTTTTCTTATATTGTATAGGTTTTTTATGTTTACTTCTATTTTATTATAGTTTCTTTAAATATGTTCTGTCTCAATTTTTATAGTTGGCTTCTGTTTATTTAAATTAATTCCTATCAATGTATTAAATAGGTACTGTTTAATTCTTTCATATAACATCTAGGCTGTCCAAGGAGATTGGGTCAGTTTGGGAGTCTGGGTTCTCCCAAAGTTTCTTCCTTATAACGTTTAGGGAGTTCCTGCAACTGGGCTTGCTCAGTTATAGCTTTTAGATTTTCTTAAAATCAACATATCTACATATATGGCAGCAATTCCATTTCAGTATCTGATGAATCCTAACACAGATTAGTTGATAACCTGAACCAAATCTTATTTACTGAGGGATTGTACAAGACACACATTTACATTTACGGCATTTAGCAGACGCCCTTATCCAGAGCGACTTACAATTGATACAGTCTTACAATCCAAGCAATTGTGGGTTAAGGGTCTTGCTCAAGAACCCAACAGTGGCAACTTCGCAGAAGTGGGATTTGAACCCTGGACCTTCTGGTTTAGAGTTCAGTATCTTAACCACTAGGCTACCACAGTCCCAGTTGGTAGCGAAAGCTGTGATTGAAATATTGCTAAAACATTAGCCTTGTTTTATTAAAGTTAATGTAATTTTGTTTTGTTTTTTTATTATTTGTACTATTAATCAGGAGTCTGAAAACACTGCAACATTTGTTATTTTGGCCAATTGTCATTTATAGCGAATAAATGCACGTGTCATTGCTGTAAATATATTTTTTTATTTGGAATTTGCCAGTAATTAATAGAATAAAACAAATATTCCACTTCACTCACACATACAGTACATTCAAATATCAAAACCGGATAAACTGATCATTTTGCAGTGGTCTCTCAATTTTGTCCAAAGCTGTAAAGAAAATTGGCTTGACTCATATTTTGGTAGCTGTCAGTGATGAGTTCTGGGCAGGTTTGAAGCTGTTGGCTCTGTGACTGCCTCAGACTCTGTATAGAGGAGAGAAATTAATTATGTGAGCCATCTCTACTCATCTGTCAGTGCAGTAATGCAAGGCATTGTGGGTGTGTGTTTTGGTGCATGGCTTTGGAGACTGCACTGAAGGGAGGAGCTGTATGTTTTGGAAATCTGATAACGTCAGCTAACCATACTCCCCCGATCAGTGACCTCTGCTCAACCTAGGAGGATCAACACACGATGAAGATCACTGCATTCTACTCACTAAGAAGAGAGTAGAACACAGTGATTTTAACTCCCCCAAATACAGGCTCATGATGTAGTCTGGACTATGAAGATGTCATTGATACTCTTCCTTGGAAGGGTGGAAGGAGGCTACTAAAATAATGCCTGAAAACTTGTCCATTTGAAGGAAACCACCAGTATTTTCCAAACTATGGTGTATGGATGATTACCATGGACAGTAACTTCAACATGCTTCAGTCCGCAAACAGAAAAAACTAAATCTGGTTACTGGGTTAAGAGGGCGGCACGGTGGCTCGGTGGGTTGCACTGTCGCCTCACAGCAAGGAGGTCCTGTGTTGGATCCCAGGGTGGGTCCTTTTTGTATGGAGTTTGCATGTCCTTCCCTGTGTCTGTGTGGGTTTACTCCAGGTACTCTGCTTTCCTCCCAGTCCAAAGACATTAGGTTAATTGATTACGCTAAACTGACACCCAACCTGAGTGTATATGACTAGTTCAATATAACCTTGAGTGTTGATGTAACCTTGTGTCTGCTGCTGAGTGGCCTCTGATGCTGAGGAGTGACGTTAAATAAACAAATAATAAACATACTCGGTTAAACCTAGCAGCGTCATACCCTGATACCCTGTAAGCAAATGTGGACTCCATGACATAGCTTTCTCTTCAACCATGTAGCAGCTGTTGCTTTCGGGTTCTCATGATCTCCTGTGCTCAGTGTCGGAAACATTGTTTGAATATCTGGCTGAGAAACTGATATTACATCTACTGATATACTCATGGCTTGGTACGATTCATCAAACGTAGGTCCTTGCTTTGTTTTTAAACTGCGACACCACAGATCCGGGACTTATCTGAGTGACCTCGGTGCACCTCAGCTCTGTTCAGCTGATCCCCTCCAATCAGGGAAGGTACTTGCAGAAAGCCTTCAAATGGAACTATTTTGTGAGCGGTAAGCTCTAAAGCTTTGTCTGGCTTCCTCAGCTAGTCAAACCAGTAGACACTTTCCCACCTGAGGTCAAATTGATTACATTATTAAACCTGTTCTGGTTGAGCCTTGTAGCTAAAGTCCATGTGGGTTTATTTAGTGAAATATGGAACATGAAAGTGCTCCGTGCCTTGCAGTGCCCTCTAAAGCAAGATTTTTAACACTCAACACCTCTTGGTTGGACCAGTCAGAATATACAGTAGTTATTGGTTTTTATATTTTATCACAGACCTAAATATGCATTTTATACACTGACAGTGTTAGTACTGTTTTGGACACCCTTTTGCCTTCAGAAAGGCCTTATTTCTTTGTGGCATAAATTCAGCAAGGTGCTGGAAATATTCCTCAGAGATTTTGGTCCGTCATTTACATGATAGCATCACGTAGTGGCTGCAGATTTCTCAGCTGCACATCCATGATGCGAATCTCCCTTTCCACCACATCCCAAAGTGGCCCATACCATTACACTACCAGCACCAGCCTGAGCCACAGGTACAAGGCAAGAGGGATCCATGCTTTCATGTTGTTTACACCAAATTCTGACCCTTCCATCCAAATGTTGCAGCAGAAATCTGGACTCATCAGACCAGGCAACATTTTTCCAATGTTCTGTTGTCCAGTTTTTGTGAGCCTGTGTGAATTGTAGTCTCAGTGATCTGTTCTTAGCCGACGAGAGTGGGACCCAGTGTGGTCTTCTACTGCTGGTGCCCATCTGCTTCAAGGTCTGATGTTGTGCATTCAGAGATGCTCTTCTGCATACCTTGGTTGTAATGAGATTTTATTTGAGTTACTGTTGCCTCAGCTCAAACCAGTCTGGTCATTCTCCTCTGACCTCTGGCATCAACAAGGCAGTTTCAGCCAGAAAACTGCTGTTCATTGGATAGTTTCTCTTTTTGGACCATTCTCTGCAAACCCTAGAGATGGCTGTGTGTGGAAAATCCCAGTAGATCAGCCGTTTGAAAAACACAGACCAGCCCATCTAGCAACAACAACAACCATGCCATGTTCAAAGTCACTTAACTCACCTTTCTTTCGCATTCTGGTGCTCGGTTTGAACTTCAGCAGGTCATCTTGACCATGTCTACATGCCTAAATGCATTGAGTCTCTGCCATGTAAGTGAATGATTGGTATCAGATTGTATCACCTACAACAGGGGTGGCCAGACTGCATGTTTTGTTGATTTTCTAAATGACAAGAAGTTAACACAACCTCTGCAGGGAACAAACGTTAATTTGCTGCAGGAAGCACATTTTAATGAACCATTAGCAAGTCAATTATTTTCTGAAACTTTTAAGAAACACTAGTGGTTCATCTGGAAAGTTGCCCAACAAGTAGCAGAAGAAGTTTCTGCTTCTTTTTTCCAACATGATTACATTATTTTGAATGTAAATCTACAGAATTATTCTGTATCCCTGTAGAGGCTGTTTAACTTCATTTCATTTTGAAAATCAACCAGGGCTGCCCAAACTTGCATTAGATTGTATATTCAAGCTCAGTTGGTGATCTTATGAAATAATCTTTGTGGTTTGAGCCTGTTATTAGTCTGATGCTAAACATTTTAGATGACATTGTGATAAAGCTTTACATATAGACCGGCATGCTAAAACTTATACTGAAAGTATTTTAAATGGTTATCCCCTTAAACTGGCTTTTTATTGTTATGACAGTGAAGAATTAAGGCTGTACAGGGAAACTGGAAGAAACCGTGTTTACACAGATGTAGAAACAGACGAAAGGTCTGGACAGTCCAGTGAGTTCTGGGATTTGTATTGGTTTTTAAAAATAAGACAAATCTAAATAAGACATGGGACTGTGGTAGCCTAGCGGTTAAGGTACAGGCCCATGGACCAGAAGGTTCAGGGTTCAAATCCCACCTCTGCCAAGCTGCCACTATTGGATCCTTGAGCAAGACCCTTAACCCATTATTGCTTGGGTTGTAAGACTGTATCAGTTGTAAGTCGCTCTGGATAAGAGTTTTCTAAATGATGGAAATGCAAAAATGATATTCTGACTAGAGTACCAGGAGTAACCCCACATAGACATGGGGGTCCTCTACAACTTCACAAAGGTAGAGTCCGAGGTCGGGACGGAACCATGGATATCTGGAGCTGCGAGGCGACCGCGCTAACCACTTATGCCACTGTGCCGCCAGATTGTACGTTGTAAAATTGTATCAGCTCTAAGTTATTCTGAATAAAAGCGTCTGTCTAATTAATTACTCAATGTAAATGGGTTCTAGCTGAACATAAGTCAAGTCAGCTTTATTTCTATAACGCATTTTACAATGGAGCACTGTCTCAAAGCAGCATTACAATTTTAGATTATCTTCTAAATTATATGGCCAATCCCAAATTGAGCAAGCCTAGGGCGACAGTGGCAAGGGAAAACTCCCTAAACGTTATAAGGTAGAAACCTTGGAAGCACCAAAGACTCAAAAAGGGACCCAACCTCCTTAGGCGGCTTAGATGTTATATGTAAGAATTAACCAAGCTATCTAATTAAAATGAAATATTATGAAGAGTTAATAAAATAGAGACTATAAAAGCTGTAGTGTATAAGCCAATAGTGAAGAGAATTATTGCATAGAATAACATAAGAATGCGTATATCGGCATTATTTAGTCCGGTACACAGTCGCCTTAGGATGTTGTGAGAGTATTTAGAAAATAAAATGGGTTGTACTGTAGCAGTTTATGGTCTCTGCAGCAGATCTGAAAAGGAAGCCTCTGGGTGTTCAGGTGAGATGGATGGGAACTAGGGGTGTGGGATACTGACAAAAAATGATATCTTGATACAGTCGTATGAAAAAGTTTGGGCACCCCTGATAATTTTCATGATTTTAGTTTATAAATCATTGGTTGTTCAGATCAGCAACTTGAGTTAAATATATCATACAGCAGATGAACACCGTGATATTTGAGAAGTGAAATGAAGTTTATAGGATTTACAGAAAGTGTGCAGTAATTATTCAAACAAAATTAGGGCAGGTGCATACATTTGGGCACCCCAACAGAAAAATTACATCAATATTTAGTAGATCCTCCTTTTGTAGAAAATAATCCATTGCCTCACTATGTTCCTCACAGTGGAAACTGACAGCTGAAATCTCTGAGAGAGCTTTTCCCTTTCCCTGAACCATGATGTTGAACAACCTTTGTTTTCAGGCCATTTGAGAGTTGTTTTGAGGCTCCCATGTTGCCACTCTTCAGAGAAGATGCAAAGAGGAGAAAAACTTCCATTTGGCCACCTTAACACTTTCTCATATTTGGATTCACTTGTGTATGTAGATCAAGGGTCAATGAGTTTACAAAACAAATTTTGTGTTCCAATAATTAATGCTAAAGGTATTCAAATGCAAGGGTTCCCAAATTTATGCACCTGCCTAATTTTGTTTGAATAATTACTGCACACTTTCTGTAAAACCTAAAACTTCATTTCACTTCTCAAATATCACGGTGTTCATCTGCTATATGATATATTTACCTGAAATTGCTGAGCTGGACAACCAATGATTTATAAAGAAAAATCATGAAAATTATCAGGGGTGCCCAAACTTTTTCATACGACTGTATTTTCTAGGAATTTCACGAGAATGCTAATTAGATGATACTTTGGCAGTGAATATCTAGGATATTAAAAGTATTTAAAAGTTGTTTGAACCCATCTCTCTCAACTGCCTGAATTGGCAATTTTGCAATGTAATTAGTGACAGAATTTGTTATGACTTGCCATCTGTTGTTTCTCTTGTCACAAGGTACTTTTTTTGGAGAACGATTCCACTAAAGTTTGCAGAGCGTTTTTGTGCTGGTACCTTGACTGGTTTAACCCCATCGTGGACAGCTGAACTCCTGAAGTTTGTCATAATCTTCGTATTATGCACAGTGGTTAGTTCAGTTAGTTGTCTAGCTGTCTCTAACAGCTTTTTCGACATAGTTTGCAGATTCCCATCTTTTGAGCTACATCCGTCTATTCAAAGCCTTGCCATGTCTAGCAATTAAACCTAACAACGCAGACTCTGAGGCTGTAGTTTCTCTTTTGGCAATTTGTTCACTCATTTTAACTTCAGTAATGAGCTTTTAGGTGGAACCCTAGCTTGATTTGTGGCACGAGCACGCTGCGTGCAGTATTCAATCCTACCTAGCTACATGACAGTGAACACGTGAGCTCTTTCGGCATGTTTTTGACTGTTTTTCGCGAAGTGAGCGACATCTCGCACATTGTTAAAGCAACAATTAAGATGTTATCGTAGACGATAACAGGAACCACAGCAGGGCCTGCACCTGCATCACCTCGGGCCACTCATTATCTGTTTCACGTACAAATGTTGTTAAAGATGTTCAAATATTCTGTGAATCATAAATGGACCAAGCTTTGTTTTTATTGGAATGCGCTTCATTCTGGGCACCATGTTGTCCGGTCAGTAAACAGAACTGGCTTTTTACAGGTCTCCCTCGGGCTCCTCCATGGCAGAGCGTCTCACATCATCTGGCCTCCGAGTCGGTGGCAGAGAATCAAATCGTCTGTTCCCTCTGACCGCAGACCTGTGCTCATCGGGGGAGGATCAGAAGAGGACGACGATGGCGATGATGATAAATGACCTTCGGAGTACAACACAATGACATTAACCCTCGGTACAGGATCATAATGTAGTCTGGACATCAAATATGGTTGCTGTTGCAGGTGCAGCTGTTGGGCGGACAGAATGAATCCAAGGTCACTGAAATAGTGCCTATAGAATTTTACAGGGAGTTTGTAATCCAGTTAAAGGGAATCGCTAGTGTTTTTATACGCTGTTTGCCACATCTGTAGTGTACGGACAGTTACCATGGACTGTTACTTCAACAGTGTACTGTGAATAGAAAAGATCACATGTATGGAAGCCAAAGAATAGGTGTTCCAGCTGTCAACATCCAGCACAATCACATTGTGCTTTGTTAGAACAAACATTCAACTCGTCTCCATTCACTCCACTACAGATATGGGAGCTAGATTATAATACTGTACTGTATAATACTTACATCAGTTGTATTCATTAATAATCCTTTTTATTTATATAAGACTTACAATACATTTTGTTGCAAAAGCAGAGTCTAGAATGGAAGATGCAGCAATGAGGTAAGACTTTTCTATCCAGTTGCTGTGTATGGCTGTACATGCCTCGTTTAATTAAAATTGCTTCTTATCTTCAGAGTGCCATGTTTCTCTTAACTTGTTCCTGCTTATTCTCAAAATAAAAATGTTTCCGTGGTCATCCTTTATGTTTAGCAAAGAATTCCTAGTAATATAAACAGGTTTGTGCTGCTGTATCACCTCAGGACTTTTGCTCCATTTTAGTTGCTCTGTATTGGAGAGAATTGCTGTTATATGTGTAATAGCTTGAGTATCATAAAGCCGAGGCAGCGGTCAGGTTTGCTATTGATCTCATGCTGCCTTTGACAGATCCGTTCTTAAAAGTCCCGGCTATGAATTTAGGTTGCTTTAAAGTCCGGCTCTTTAGGGAGCCTTTCAGCTCCAAATTCGATAGGCCTTAATGTGAGTGGCTGCAGGTCAATACAGATCTGCACGCTGGGCTGTGATTAGTTCAGTGGCTGGTAAACATAAATCTGTACCGACATTCTACAAACTTACGTTGGAAATTAAATAGAGGACCTTTAAACCTGTTTTTTTTTTATTTTTAAAATAGTATTTCAGTACTAACATTAAAGTGGTTGGCAGTCATTAATTAATGCAAGCAGCTGTAATATGACTTCTGTAATCTTAAGCTCTTAAAGCTCTTAAGTTCTTATGTGAACCTCTAGGATTAGCAGTTAATTTGAAGGTGAAATTAGAGTCAGGTGTTTTCAATCAATGGGATGACAGTCAGGTGTGAGGGGGCACCCTGTTTTATTTAAAGAACAGGGATCTATCAATGTCTGATCTTCACAACACATGTTTGTGGAAGTGTATCATGGCACGAACAAAGGAGATTTCTGAGCACCTCAGAGAAAGAGTTGTTGATGCTCATCAGGCTGGAAAAGGTTACAAAACCATCTCTAAAGAGTTTGGACTCCACCAATTCACAGTCAGACAGATTGTGTACAAATGGAGGAAATTCAAGACCATTGTTACCCTCCCTAGGAGTGGTCGACCAACAAAGATCACTCAAACAGCAAGGCGTGTAATAGTTGATGAGGACCCCATGGTAACTTCTAAGCAACTGAAGGCCTCTCTCACATTGGCTAATGTTAATGTTCATGAGTCCACCATCAGAAGAACACTGAACAACAATGGTGTGCATGGCAGGGTTGCAGGAGAAAGCCACTGCTCTCCAAAAAGAACATTGCTGCTCGTCTGCAGTTTGCTAAAGATCACGTGGACAAGCCAGAAGGCTACTGGAAAAATGTTTTGTGGACAAATGAAACCAAAATAGAACTTTTTGGTTTAACAGAAAAGCGTTATGTTTGGAGAAAGGAAAACACTGCATTCCAGCATAAGAACTTTCTGCCATCTGTAAAACATGGTGATGGTAGTATCATGGTTTGGGCCTGTTTTGCTGCATCTGGGCCAGGACGGCTTGCCATTATTGATGGAACAATGAATTCTGAATTATATCAGAGAATTCTAAAGGAAAATGTCAGGACATCTGTCCATGAACTGAATCTCAAGAGAAGGTGGGTCATGCAGCAAGACACCGACCCTAAGCACACAAGCCGTTCTACCAAAGAATGGTTAAAGAAGAATAAAGTTCATGTTTTGGAATGGCCAAGTCAAAGTCCTGACATTAATCAAATCTAAATGTTGTGGAAGGACCTGAAGCGAGCAGTTAATGTGAGGAAACCCAACAACATCCCAGAGCTGAAGCTGTTCATACGGAGGAATGGGCTAAAATTCCTCCAAGCCGGTGTGCAGGACTGATCAACAGTTACAGGAAACGTTTAGCTGCAGTTATTGCTGCACAGGGGGGTCACACCAGATACTGAAAGCAAAGGTTCACATACTTTTGCCGCTCACTAATATGTAATATTAGATCATTTTCCTCAATAAATAAATGACCAAGTATATTATTTTTGTCTCTCTTGTTTAACTGGGTTCTCTTTATCTACTTTTAGGACTTTTCAAGCGTGCACTTGAGCTGTTTGCAGAGCAGAGTGTGAACCGGTCGGTATCCTGATCAGCACCTTCAAGTCTGATGCCATGGTTACCTCCCTTAAGGTAGGGGGTGAGAGCCTACCCCAAGTGAAGGAATTCAAGTAGCTCATAGACTTGTTCACAAGTAATATGAAGAGGGATTGTGAGATGGACTGTAGGTTGGGTGCAGCATCGACAGTAATGAGGTCACTGTACCGCAGTGGTGAAGAGCGAGCTGAGCCATAAAGCAAAGCTCTCAATTTACCGGTCGATCTATGTCCCCACCCTCACCTATGGTCATCAGCTTAGGGTAATAACTGAAAGAACTGAGAACTAAGAAAAGAGCTTTTGCCAGTGGGTTGCTGGGTACACTATCCATGACTGTGTGTGGAGCTTGGCAATCCAGAAGTAGCTTGAGGTGTTTCAGGCATCTGATAAGGATGCCACCCACTGGAGGTATACCAGGTACAGCCAGCTGGGAGGAAGCCCCAGGGTAGGCCCAGGACCCATTGATAGGATTTTATCTCCGGCGGGCCTTTGAGTGGCTGGGGATCACCCAGGAGGAGTTGGCAGAAGATGCAAGGGACAGCAATGCCTGGACTTCTTTGCTTGCCCTGCTGCCAATGTGACCTTGATATAGGTAAACAGAAAAGAAGATGAGATGAGTTCTTTCACTGATGCTTTCTTGCCTGTTGTAGACCGTTTTTTTTTTTAGTCTGTTATTCATTTAGATGCCTTTTTACCTCAATCTTTTACTTGTTTGTGTCTTTTGCTGCTTCTCACCTCTGCAAAATTACATATTACATAACCATGTCATTTCTGGAGGAGGCTAAAAAGGAACATGAATAGCCTGGATGTCAAGCCCCAAATCATCGCACTGATAAAATCATAGCTGAACGATAGCGCCAACATCAGATTAAACACTCTCGGCTTGTTAAGATGTTCTTAACTTTACATTTTTCATTTTTGTTCTATAGAGAAGCTCAGTACTTGTACACTTTAGTTGTGTTGTTTTGGAAAGATGACAAAACATGATTTTTTTTTTCTCCCTATGCTGAAGTCGACCCTATCAGAGCAGCTTATTGGTATACCGAAGCAGCTCTTCACGGAGGAAACTATCTCTTATTGAACATGACAAGCACATTACCTCCAGTGCAGAGGAAATTGAATCTCAAATTGAATTTACCTAAAAGCCAGTGGTGAACATGCATGGAGGTAGAGTTGTGTCAGTGTCTCTCTCAGAGCTGTTCATTTAGAGGGATGGATGATCAGCAGATCAGATATGAGGGAATGGATGTCAATGCTGCCACTAGTGTTTCACTTTAATGGAGATGGTCACGTGGTTCATGCAGGTGTCATGACTGATAAAGGATGGTGGTTGAATGTACCTGTTTGATGTAGTGCAGGCAGAGAAAGGTAACAGCAGAAATAAACGAAACACTGTGGAGCAAATGTTTGACAAAGTGGGAAATATTGTATTACACAGAGACTAAAAAAGTCTATGCATTGTTGTTGGGGTAAACCCAACTATGTTGATTGAAGGGGTAATTAAGTGCGTTTGTGTTACAAAAAACAGGAAAGTTCCTCTGTTTGCTGTAATAACAGTGTGCTCTCGAGCTGGCATGACCTCTACAATTTGTGCGAAGTCCGATGATCCATGTTACCCCAGCATGATTTCACAATATTCTAAAGAGCAGGGGTGTCATCAGACCCAGTAAAATGTTGCGATGCCCCACTAATATCATGGTGGTAAAGAGTCAATTTTATCCTGGATTGCTGAGCAGAACTGCAGGACATGCCACTCAAATTCGCCACAGGCATTACATTTCCCATAATGCCCCAGCATCTTTACCAAAGCTGGAGTGGCTGCGATTTCAGTCAGAGTCAATTTCTTTCATTTTCTTTGCATATATTTAAGTCCACATGTTCCAGGCAAGGTAATGATAGTTCATAGCTATATGCTTTGGCCATTTAGAACCCTATAACCCACCAAAAGTACAAATTAGACCTATAAAGCATAGGGATCAGTTATGCTAGCAAAATTTACATTTACAGCATTTAGCAGACGCCCTTATCCAGAGCGACTTACAATTGATACAATCTTACAATCCAAGCAATTGTGGGTTAAGGGTCTTGCTCAAGGACCCAACAGTGGCAGCTTTGGCTGAGGTGGGATTTGAACCCTTGACCTTCTGGTACAGAGTCCAGTACCTTACCCGCTAGGCTACCACAGTCCCAAAATTAATGCAATTCATTAAAAAAAATCTTTAGTGATAATTTGGCTCTCATTTCTCATCCATGAAGAATAACCACTTTAGACTCAAACCACTTCACCTATTTAGTGTTTAACAGGCTTATTTTTTGGGCACAAACAGAGGGGTACAGCTGTGCCCCTGTAAATTCTGTGTGTGTTCCAGTACGACAAGTCATCTAGAAATCCCCCTACTAAAGACCATCTTTGTGATGTGTGGCTTTCTCGGTCTTCTAGTGCCCCATAAATGCTTGACAGGGTTTTGCTTCTCAGAAAATATTTTTTTAAAAATTTCACCACCAGTCATGCCCCAGATTTGAGTCCTGGTGGTGATCTCTAGTCAGGTCTGAGGGAGGAGAGGGCAAACATGGAAATACCCTGACGCTGTAACAGCAACCCCTTCCAAGCCCTGAGTGATGCACTGGCTGGCACAAGTTATCGTGCTAGTCACATTTTTGCTTGTCATTATGTGACACTAAATAAATAGGATTTAAGGAAAAAACACTACATTGCCATATGAGTGACTAATTTAGATTCAACAGAATGTATAACTATGTAATAATTGTGGTAGCCTAGCGGTTAAGGTACTGGGCTCTGTACCAGAAGGTCTAGGGTTCAAATCCCACCACTGCCATGTTGCCAGTGTTGGCTCCTTGAGCAAGACCCTTAACTAACAAATGCTTGGACTGTAAGACTGTATCAGTTGGAAGTCGCTCTAAATAAGGGTGTCTGCTAAATGCTGTAAATGTTGTGGACTGTGGTGGCCTAGTGTTAAGATGCAGGACTATGAACCAGAAGGTCCAGGATTCAAATCCCACCTCAGCCAAAGCTGCCACTGTTGGGTCCTTGAGCAAGGCCCTTAACCCACAATTACTTGGATTGTAAGACTGTATCAATTGGGCGTCTGCTAAGTGTCGTAAATGTAATAATTCAATAAACACAACCCCAAATCAAAAAAGTTGGGACAGTATAGAAAATCCAAATAAAAAAAACACAGTGTGATGTACATTTACTTCTATTTCATTGTTGACTGTATGAACCCAATATATTTCAAGTTTTGTCTGGTCAACTTCATTTCATTGGTTAATAAACATCCATTCCTGCTTTTTAGCCCTGCAACATATTCCAAAAAAAGTTGGGACAGGGACAGTTTGGAGTTAATAGTGATGTGATTTCAAACATCATGATTTGGTACAAAAGCAGTATCCACAGGCTTTGAGTAAAAGTGGACAATTTCGAACACAAAGCCCATAACTACAAGTGATTCACGTGGTCAATTAATGAAAATGAGATTAATTGGATTGTAAAAAATATTGTTGTTAATGCATCCATTTTGACAGCCCTCAGCAATTTTGTTAACTTACCATCATCAGTGTACAGTATTGATTTCTCTCCGAGCTGTGTTCCGGCAGTTCCAGCCCCACACATGATGTTCATCTGCTGTAGCTCCAGTCAAGCTGCTTCCGTCATCAGCTCCAGCCCCATCATACACGGGCCACTTAATGCCGATGTGCATACTTCACATTTTATTTGAACTATGACTCCATGACTTTAGTTTCGCTCTTAGATTTATCATCTACGCCGCCCAAGGAGGTTGGGTCCCTTTTTGAGTCTTGGTCCTCCCAAGGTTTCTTCCTAGAACTAGGGAGTTTTTCCTTGCCACTGTCGCCCTAGGCTTGCTCAATTTGGGATTGGACGTAGTTATTAGGAGTTAATCTAAACTTGTAAAGTTGCTTTGAGACAATGCTCCATTGTAAAAAGCGCTGTATAAATAGATCTGACTTGACTTGACTTGATTTAATTGAGTGTTCTAACTGATATTATACTATAATAGAAGTCATCAGAACTTATCAGTTCTTTATTAATTTAACCTGAATTGTCCTGAATTCCTTTAGCAAGAATGTCCTGGGTTTGAACCCAGGGTGGCCAGTAACCTTGTGTGTGTCGCTGAAATGGCCACTGAAGCTGATAGCAACGTTTAATTAACCAAATAAACAACCAAACAAACATACAAACCATGCAATTCAGTACATAGACGAGAGCCATTTGTTTTTGTCATCTCTGATCTATCAGTACATTAATTGGCCAATTTAGAACTGTGCAAACTAATGTATAACAGATAAAAAATACACAATTTGTTCATGAGGAATAAAATGAAACAATAAATCAATTTGATTTATTTGACCCATCTCCAGGAGTAGATAAGGCGACACTGCCAGAAAGAAAGTGCAAATTTACTCTTAAAGGGTCACCAGTGCTCCAATTATGTGTCATAAATGGATTTCAATCGTACAGTTGCAGTCATGTTTCCAGATGTGTGTTCCATACTAATGGGACCGATTTACAAAGGTAACACCACAGTGATGAGCTTTATTTCATGAAAAGTAGAGGCAGCAATATCTCAACTCGTTATCAAATCAATAGTAGAAAGCCATACTTACTCGTGCAAAAAAACATTGATTCAATTCTGCAATCATTTGTCTTTGTGAATTATCTGTACTTTATCCATTCCTCCATTGATTTGTCCTTTTTATTGACTGCTGATTTGTCAATCGAATTAATTTAGCTGTACAAATGGACCCCCAGGTAGATGAAGCTGACGTAGGTTTGCATCAAAAGAGCAGGAAGAACCGAGAAGTAGATGAAAACAGCACCAGATGAACAAAGGGACCAATGTGAGCTGTCATGAAATCCTGAAAATACTGACAGTGATTGAGTCCAATGCCTGGTGACTGGGTTCTGGATCACATAGGCAGCTGAATACACTCATGCTGTTTGTCCTCTGCACTGAGCTCCAGACTGTGCTGGATTCTGTGCTATTGGGAAGAACCAATTAAAACCCAATTTTAGCTCTGGCACTGCAGGGGCAGACGGATGCAGTCGTGTGCTTTTACTTGATAAGCTGAGCAGAGAAGCAGCCCTGATGATGTTACCTGCTTTTTTTTTTTTTTTATAAAGGGGGCGCCTCAAGCCCCCAATAACGCAAGTGATAGTATTGGATATTTGCAAGGATAATAAGCAAGTTCAGCAAATCAGTGTGTCACATACTCTTAACTCCTTAAGGGTACTGGAGAGAGTGCGTTGTTGTGCATCTTATATTGTGAAACAGTTGATTAGACTAGTATCACCCCCAAAGGCAGGGAGAAGGAATCAAACGCTAATGTGTCGTTTTAGTGCTAAAGTGGCCAGTTACTATAGCTGTATAGTCTAAATATAATCTTAGGTCTTGGGAAGAAAGTCTGATGTTACTTTTGCTGAGTGAAAAGAAGAGAACATTACCCCTGTAGGGAACAGTTGTTTGCAAAATTACAATAAATAGTAGAAAGATCATTACAGTTGTACTTTTAACAAAGGTATACTAGCCATGTATAAATTATTTCCCAGTGTCATTATGAAGATGCAAACAGAAAATACAGGACATTTGTACACAAAATTAGAACAACACAATTTGCAGAATTAATTGGCTCTACAGGCAAAAGTAAAAAAATAATAATAATAATGTGACCTCCCCTAAAAAGAAGTGTTTTATTGGCTGCTATTCTTCCAAAAAGACCATTTCTGATTAAGCTTCTCCAGACTGTAGAAGGGTCAACCTGCCATCCTGTTGAAGCTGCCAGATGCTGCTATTGCTCGTGTAAGGGGAGTTAATAGTATAATACTGCATACAAATTTTCTGATATTTTCTGGTTGTATTCTAATAAAGAGCCAGAGAAATCATTATACAATTGCTAAAACAACAAATCTAAGAGTGGCATAATGGCGTAAGGGTTTTGCATGGTACTGTATGTCAAAGTTTGCTCTCTTCTTTTCATTTAGAAAAGTGCGACTGCACAGTTAAACACTAACTAATGTTTCCACTGAATTTTAAAGAAAAAGTACAGCCAAGCTGTGCTTGGTATTTAAAGGGTTGAGTTTTTTAGCACATGCTAAACGTAATGGAAGCCTAGCAGCTAAGTTTAGCACCATACAAATAAGTATCATCACACTCGTGTAAAATCAGTATAAAAAAGTATATAATTAACCATAGAATTGATGTCACTTCAGTCATATGATATATTTCTCTATTAAAATAATCCATAGTTCCAAGTTCCAACACTGTAGCGCCGTCCTGAAATTACCTCAGCACATAGTTTACTCATCGTAGTAGTGCTTACAAAGTTTGAGATTTAGATAGAACTTTAGAATGATGATAAAGTTCTGATATTATTTATTATTTAATATTTGTTTAAAGGTCTGTTTAATTGTGCAAACGTGTTTTTGGAGTCAAGTGTGTGAGTAGCTTCACTTAGGTGTTAGCAACACTAGCTTCCTAGCTAAAAAATATGTCTTGGTTAATCAGGCCAATAACACTAGGCAAAAAGTTTTTAAACTTTAAAATTGTGCCTTTTGAACTTGAGCTTTAAGAAAATTGTTCATTTTGAGAAAAATACATGATCCACCAGAGAGAAGCTTGTAAATACTAAATGTGTTTTTTTTTCCCCCCCTCAGAACTCTGGTAAGTCAAAGGAAAGCTTCTGGCACTAGAGCTTAGCGATTTTTTTTTTTTTTTTATGCATAATTACAGTAGTCTGAAAAAACCAGGCTGGTGCAAAGACTGATGCAATTACGTTACACAGGTTATTCTGAAAATCTGTTGTACTCCTGACATGAAGCTTTACGGCGGATTATGCAGTAAGTAAATACAGAGTGCCCTCTGCTGGTGAAACTTTGTTAGTGATTATTTTTAAACGGATCAAAAAAGGACTTTACCGTAACTACAAGAAAATATATTGCATGTTGTGTATATCACGTATACAGTACTCTGCAGGAGTCTTAGGCCACCAATAGATTTGCTGATTTAGAAATGGTATGATGAGATGAGATAATGACCATATATAGCATGTTGTCGGCGACTGGACTCAAAATCTTTAAACTTGAATCTGTCACTCCATAATACTCTTTCCCACTGATCTTCATTCCAGTCTTTGTTAGCTTTAGCATATGTTAGCCTTTTCATCCTGTTGCCCTTCTGCTACCCTTCCAAAAAGACCATTACTGATCAGGCTTCTTCAGATTTTAGAAGGGTCAACTTATCATCCCTATGAAGGTGCCAGATGCTGCTTTTGTTCAAGTGTCCTCCACTCGTTACCTGTATTAATGGCACCTGTTTGACCTCGTTATCTGCATAAAAGACACCTGTCCACAGCCTCAAACAGTCAGACTCCAAACCCAACCATGGCCAAGACCAAAGAGCTGTTGAAGGACACCAGGAAGAAAATTGTAGACCTTTGATAGATCCCTGTTCTTTAAATAAAACAGGGTGCCCACTCACACGTGATTGTCATCCCATTGATTGAAAACACCTGACTCTAATTTCACCTTCAAACTGCTAATCCTAGAGGTTCACATACTTTTGCAATCAGATAGTCACTCATGTCTGTATGTGATGTCTGAAATGGACTGACGGTATCGCCTCGACTTGGACCCAGGTCACCATGAAGGTGGGATAGCATGCTATCGCTCCATTCAGATATTTGTGTGTGGGTTTTTTTGTTTGTTTTTTTATTTGAGCTGGATGTGAAGGCTTGATTACTTGACTTGTATGTGGTTTAGGGCTCATGAATGGTGATTTTCAACAAACACCTACCAAACCTAATCATTAATTGATTAGTTACTCGGATGTCTTTCAATAAGTGAAATACCAAACTCTGTTGGGCTACAGCCTTTCAGATCCGATGTTGTATAGCACTGGTTTAAAGGAATACTTCTTTAGTTTTCCTGCTTAAAAAAAACAGAGCAATAACCAGCATATATTGTATTTTGCACATACTGGTCAACCAGCAAGACCACGTGACTTCACTAGCTAAACCAGCACCAGGCCTACACTGGTCATGACACGACCCACTATGTCATTTGTAAGGCATAATGTCTTCTTGTAATGAAATGGTTTGTTGTAATAACATCTCATAATGACATGCTGAAGGGCGGCAAGACGTTTCCAAAATGTAACTTTATAATTACTTGTACACTTACCACCCACTTTATTAGCTACACCTGTTCAACTGTATGTTAACACAATCTCTAATCAGCCAATCACATGGCAGTAACTCAGTGCATTTAAGCATGTAGACATGGTGAAGACGACTTACTAAACTTCAAAGTGAGCAGCAGATTGGGGAAGAAAGGTGATTTAAGTGACTTTGAATGTGGTAGGGTTGTTAGTGAGTATTTCAGAAACTGCTGATCTACTGGGATTTTCACACACCTGTAGGGTTTATAAAGCATCGTTCTCTGGGCAAAAATGCATTCTTGATGCCAGAGGGGAATGGCCAGACTTGTTCCAGCTGATAGAACGGCACTCTTGTGGTGTAATGGTGTGGGAGATATTTTCTAGGCACACTTTGTGCCTCTTAATACCAACTGAGCATTGTTGCTGACCATGTCCATCCCTTTATGCTCACAGTGTACTATCTTCTGATGGCTAATTCTAGCAGGATACACACCATGTCACGCATCATCTCAAACTCGCTGCTTGAACATGACAGAGTTCACTGTACTCAAATGGCCTCAAATCAACAGATCTCAATCCAATAGATCACCTTTGGGATGTGGTAGTGTAGGAGATTTGCGTTATGGATGTGCAGCCAGCAAATCTCCAGTAACTGTGTGATGTCACCATGTATGGACCAAAATCTGTGAGGAATGTTTCCAGAACCTTGTTGAATCTAAACCATGAAGAATTAAGGCAGTTCAGAAGCCAATGAAGATCCAACGAGGTACCAGCTACACAGTGAGTGTATACTGATGATTATTTGTATTGAATAGGGTGAAACTGTTTATTATTTCGACCAAAAATGGAAGCACAGTTTTCAGTGGTGTTTTTGTTTAATGACTTAGATATAATGAAAAGCTCGATATTACGCTGTGTGGGACATTGAGAGTCGAGTCAGAGACCGAGCCTTTAAGTATCCAGGCCACTATGAGGCAGTGTTCTGCCATCTTCAACGTCCACCCGTCTGTACGCTCAAGAATTAGAAAACCATTTGTGGTGTCGACAACAGACAGAAATGAAGTTCAAAATCCGGAACCGTACCATTTTTTTGTGAATTATTTGTAACTAGCCGAACTTGAACTACAGACCTTTCTTTATTTGAAAAGGTAAGCTGTTTTGTTGCTGTTTATAAAAGTGGTTTAGTTTAAAGTTGTTTGCTTGTAGCGTCAAGGGCTAGGTTTAATCCCAAATCATCCCGTGTAGGACGTGTAGTGCACTACTAAGTGCGCGGGAGCCTGTGTTTTGTGCTATGTGTAGAGCGCCTATGTAGAAATGTTTGAGGTATTTGTCATACAACCAGCCAGTCGGCTAGCTTAACGATAGTCACTTCATACTAAAAACCGTAAACAACGCTGCTGTGTATAGTATATATACTACGACTTGTATACTAGATATTAGTTCAGCACTGTGTAGATTGTGTAGTTGTTTTATATACTGTGTAGTACTGTAAGTTTAGACACTGTTTAGCTTGCATCTATCTATTTGTAAAAATGTCACATTTCGTAACACAAAATGGTGTGAAACCTGCTTTATTTTCAACTAAATTGATAGTTTAGTGCACTATATTGTACATAGGAGCCTCTGTATGTACGCAGAATGTAGTGCACTTGTGAAGGGAGGTTCGAGCCCTTTAGGATAAAGCCCAGCAGTCAGCTAACATGAGCTCCCAAAACAAGGCTGTTAAAACCGTATACGTTTATACTTAATGGAGTGTAAATAGTAGGCCTACTGTATATAGGGTGTGGTACCGATATAACACAAGATTAGCAGCTGTTATAAATTTTAAGAAGATAAAGGGGCTTTGTTTCTAATCTAAGAATGAAATACATACTCCACAGTTTGGTGAGAATAAGTTCGGTTCTTGTATTAACCCATACAGCTGGGCGCTCAGGTGGAGCAGTTGTCACATATACTAGCCCATCACTATGAGGCCCCAGGTTCAAATCCTGGGGTGCCCTCTGGCTGGGATTGCCCCTCTTTGTGGTACAACACCAACCCCATACAGCCCTGTGTTTTTAGAGATCCCTGTGACCCTGATGAGGAATCAGCAGGGTTGAAACAGTGAATACACAAATAAATAATACTGATCACCAAGTTGGGGGTTCAAATCCTGGTTCCACCGATCTGCCTTGGGCTGACCTACATGTACATTATTGTACATGTAATGACTTATTTTGGTTACAGACTGATACTGATAAAGGGTTGGAGACGAGGAGGACAGAAGGTGCCAGGTGTCTGATATAAAACCCCTGTCAAGTATCATCTACAGTTGTTACATCTGTATAGGGGTCTGCGATATGTATCGTCTAGAACTGTGGTAGTCTAGTGGTTAAGGTACTGGACTATAGCCCAGAAGGCGCAGGGTTCAAATCCCACCACTGCCAAGCTTCCACTGTTGGGTCCTTGAGCAAGGCCCTTAATCTTTAAGTTCTTTAAGGAAAGTGCTTCACACAGACAGGATAATGGTTTATAGGTTAACAGTCATATTTTTTCTTTATAAAACATTCCTTTTCTGTTGGAATGTATTCAATTGACTCTGGGGAATATTTTTTAGTAAATTCACACACAAAAAAAAACTTAAGCCATAGTCATAAACACCACTTTTTCACATAATGCATGGTATAATGGCTTAAGGACCTTACTCAAGGGCCCAACAGTAGCGACTTGGCAGTGCTGGGACTTGAACCCTGGACTTATTGATCCAGTACCATAACCACAATACCATAACGGCGACGTTAGAATGTGGAAGTAAGTCCTGTCCCTTTGTTTGCAAGCGTTCTAACCCTCATGTTGTGTTTGGATCAGATCATAGCTGGTATTTCTGGATGAGCATGTCCCTGGCACAGCGAGTGCTCCTCACCTGGATCTTCAGCCTCATCTTCCTCATCATGCTGGTCCTCAAGTTAGACGAGAAGATCCACTGGAACTGGTTCTTCGTGTTCCTCCCCATGTTGCTCTTCGACGCCATTCTTCTGCTCCTGCTCATCATCAAAATGGCTGGACGCTGCAAGCCAGGGTTCGATCCGCGCAACGCGGCCGAGGACTTGAAGAAAAGAGTTTGGTATCTGGTGGCGATTTTGTTGAAGCTAGCCTTCTGTTTGACACTGTGTGCGAAGCTGGAAGATCTGACTGATATCAGGGTGAGTTTCATTTGTATACCTCTGTGGGCTCTTCTGCTCGGAGCCATGGTGGAGCTCGGCTGCAACGTCTTCCACTTCTGAAGAGACTTAAGTCTGGATTCCAGCACTCTTTTTCCTGTTCAGTTACTCATCAGTTAATTACCGGGTTTAGCTGCAGCTGTGCTGAATTCCAGTCCCGGCACACAGACATTACTTGTACACTGATGTTCATTTTTGTTTTATATAGAATTTGTGTACTGTATAGCCCCTGTATATGTGGTGTAATCTACTGTAAGAGCTGAGGAAATGGAGAGCAGAGTGGAATGAGGTATGTTTTGGATAGCTGGTACT
The DNA here is from genome assembly GCA_025084515.1 of Ancistrus triradiatus. NCBI lineage: Eukaryota > Metazoa > Chordata > Actinopteri > Siluriformes > Loricariidae > Ancistrus > Ancistrus triradiatus. Next base: position 105,521 of record JAJAGP010001752.1, read on the forward strand.
ACATGCATACATTTATTTTTATTACATGTCTTTTTGTTTACTTGATGAAGGCAAAATGATAATTTATTCATGTTATTAACAACAAATTTAGTCAGGCAGCCACGCTTCTGGAGTCTTGCTGAAGCTACTTGGCTAATATACAGTACTGTCCAAAAGTCTTAGGCCAGCATTAGCTTAGAATTACCATTTTTTAGCAATGGCTTAATGACCATACTTATGACCCTAATTATTTTTCAGTCTCTTTATTAGAATACAACCAGAAAATACAGGTAATGTGTATACAGCATTAAAAATTGGTCAGGAGTGGTCTTTTTGGAAGGGTAGCAACCAAGAAACTACTTTTTGGAAGGGGAACAGGTTAACATGTGCGAAAGGTCACAAAGATTTGAATGCAGACCAGTGGAAAAGAGCATTATGGAGTGACAAATAAAAGTTTGAAATTGTTGGGTCCAGTCGTCTACAATATGAACATATGAACATTATACGATTGCTAAAACAACAGCTCCGATGGTGGCCTAAGACTTTTGCACACTATCATGGTGGACAGAACAAAACACACTACACATGATTTTTTAAATTGAAATACTATAAATTCCTTTTTATATTTAGCATTTCATTTCTGAGGGCAGCTCGGTGGTACAGCAGGTAGAGCTGATGTCATGCAGCTTCTACTTCGATTACTGTCCTTCCTTTTAGAGTTGGCTACTCCGAATTGTCCTTAGGTGTAACTGTGGCATTATTTGTGATGGTCTAGTGCCCTGTCCAGAGTTTGGGCCCTGCTTAACCCTTACCAGGAAACATGCTTACTGAGGACAAATGAATGATTTAATAATGAATCCTGTGTATATAGTACTGTGCAAAAGTCTTAGGCAGCATGCCATCATTAAAGTTGTTGTCTTAGCAATGGTATGATGACCAGATATAATTATTTTTCACTCTTTATTAGAATACAATCAGAAAATACAGGACATTTGTATGCAGTATTTAAAAAACTGAAAAAAAACAGAAAAAACAGCTTCTATAGGCTACAGTGACAATTATTTAGTGCGACCTCCCCTTACACTTGAGCAATAGCAGCATCTAGGATCTTCATCGGGATGCCAAGTTGACCCTTCTACAGTCCAAAGAAGCTTAATCAGGAATGGGTTGTTTGGAAGGATAGCAGCCAAGAAACCACTTTTCCAGGGAGCTCACACTGACTTTTGCTTGGAGAAGCCATTTTTGAGACTGAGAAATAAATATATATGGACAGTATCAAGCATTATACCATTATTGCTTAAATAACAAATCTAACAGTGGCCTAAGACTTTTGCACAGTACTGTAAAACAAAATAAAACGAGAAAAGCAGAGTGGAACAAAAATAATGTTAATATCCAGTGAGTTACTTGTTACAATGTGAAATACTCAGTTATGATGTTCATATATTGAGGTAGTGACGTAATCTTTGTTTCACCAAGTTCTCGGTTTAGGTCCTGCAAAAACCGTGCCTTAATCACACACTTGCCTAAAAAAAAAAAAAGTATTAGAATTAGTAAAAATAATGAAGTAATAAAGTACTTTTATTTAATCACAATGAAACTTTCTTTGCTTATTCGTGTCTGACCCAAAAGTTTTTTTTTTTCCAATAAAATAGCAATACACGACCAAACAAGTGGACAGTAACATTATTTTCATCATCTCAGATGGCTGCAAAGCCTTCGTGATTCCCAGAATACCTTTTTAATGCAGAATATTCACATTGATGGCTCCTACGTTGTGCCCTGCGATGATGGATAGGCAAGTGTGTGATAGTTTAGGCTAAAGTAAGTAAGAAATCACAAACCACTGGACACCACACCATGTCTTGGCCAATTGATTATATTCAGTTGAGTCAGTGGGAAAATGTGTACACTTAATTCTAGGTTGAACTTTTCCTTTAAAAGGGTATTTCATAACTTTTGAGTTAATGGAGATATTTTTCCAAATGTGCACCTTGTTGTGGTTTTTGTTGTGTGGCTACTTGGATCAGAAGGAGGGCTGATTCCAATTTAGTGCACCCATCTGCAGTCATGATTTTCATTTATTCGTCACTGAAACGTTTTTGTTTGTCTTAAGCGACTAACAACAGGGACAGAATTCCGTTCACCATTGGCCCTTTGGTGATGTTTCTTCGTAGACATGGTGCCAGTGCTTAGTCTGGAACTGTTCTGCTGGTGGTTGCAAAACATCTTGCAGTTCTGTCAACAAAACCCTGCAGGTCTGGAAGCTGGGATAAAGTGAAATCAGAACATTACAAAAATAGCCAGCGATCCTGGTGATGGTTTTCTAAAGCTAACTGTTTAAAGTTCACAGATCAAAGCAAATGCAGGCATTAGGAGCTCCATTAGGTGTTCCAAAGCCACAAACCAAAAACACATTCTCTAGCACGACACAGGCTAAGACTACTGCTGGGAACAGTAGTACTTACTGAATGAGCAGGCATTGCAGTGACTTCCTATTGAGCTTTGACAGTTTTTGAGCTGTGAGCTGATTTAAAATGAATGGACTCAGCCTTTAAGAAACACGGCTTATAACTACCAATAAAAAGATTTGAATGCATGTGATTTAAAATGTGTTGGTACTGATGTAGTCATCTAATACTGAATATTAATATCTGGTCTTAAACACTGGGTTGTATTAAATCAGAGTGAACACACCATCTGATCCACGTGTCTTTTATGCTGTGAAGATGTGTGATGTTACTCGGTATGACATGGGTCGTGCATGTAAACGTAGGACGAATCATTCTGAAGCAAGTCTCTAATGTGACATTCTGTCTGGTTACATTCCAAAACGGCTCTGTTATGAAAGAGTGACAACGGTATTCCACACATGAAGTCACTACCAGTAATAGAAATGAACTGAAATAAAAAATTCTTTGCTGAGCTTAAAACTGAAAATGTTTTGTCTGCGTTTTTCATGTTTTAATTTTTAGTTTTTTCAATGGGACGTAATATAGAATCAGGGAATCATGGAATTACTGATACAGTGGGGCAAAAAAGTATTTAGTCAGCTACTGATTATGCAAAAGATGAGAGGTCTGTAATTTTCATCATAGGTACACTTCAACTATGAGAGACAAAATGAGGGGAAAAAAATCCAGGAAATCACATTGTAGGATTTTTTAATAATTTAATTGTGAATCATGGTGGAAAATAAGTATTTGGTCACCCCCAAACAAGCAAGATTTATGGCTCTCACAGACCTGTAACAACTTCTTTAAGAAGCTCTTCTGTCCTCCACTCGTTACCTGTATTAATGGCACCTGTTTGACCTCATTATCTGTATAAAAGACACCTGTCAACAGCCTCAAACAGTCCGACTCCGTGTTGAAAGTCCATGTTGCCCAGCGACAACCCCAAAACATCACTGCTCTAGAGGAGATCTGTATGGAGGAATGGACCAAAATACCAGGAAACCTTTGAGCTCTCTCACTGCCAACAAGGTTATGTTACAAAGTATTGAGTTGAACTTTTGTTATTGACCAAATACTTATTTTCCACCATAATTTACAATTAAATTCTTTAAAAATCTTGTGTGATTTCTTGTTTTCTTTTCTTCTCATTGTGTCTTTCATAGTTGAAGTGTACCTATGATGAAAATTACAGACCTCTCTCATCTTTCTAAGTAGGAGACCGTGCACAATCAGTGGCTGACTAAATACTTTAACTCCTCGCTTCACAATACATTCAACTTATGACGGGTTACTCCATCATAAATTGGGGAGCATCTGTATTCCAACTTAAAAATATACAGAGATGCTTACAGTTTCCTACAATTATATATAAAATACTGTCTAAGTAGGAGAACTTGCACAATCAGTGGCTGACTAAATACTTTTTTGCCCCACTGTACGTTACGTCAACAGTGATTACTGATAGATTGTCTGATGTCTCTGGAGATTGTGAAATGATTCCACACGGCCAGTGTTTACGCTGCTGATCTACTGCTGCTCTGACTGTTCCAGGAGAGTGAAGAAAACTTTTACTTGTGTAGTGTTTTTGACACTTGATTTTACACAATTTTTTGACATCTTCATAGACTGCTCCGACATGGCGTCACCTTGAAAGGTCTTTCACACAGCAAGTTGAATGAAAGACGTTGCCGGCAGAAAAGAAAACTTTGGACTTCCTTAAAAAGCTGAACATTAGACACATGATTTAAGATATTTTTATCCAGACCTTACATGAATAATCTGCTCTAGATCATTATTTTAGTCTGTATTTTGCCATGTACATAGTCTTTGTGCTGCTGTGGAAAACAAACAAACAATTTTTTAAACGGTCTTCCGCCTGTGTTCCCAGCTTTCAGGATTCCATCCCAGACTTTCTTCCACCCTTAACTCACCAGATCCAGCCCTGCACCATTGGTGATCTGTCCCCAGCTTATAGATTCCTCTCACCTGTCTCACGTTTCCTGGATGTAATCCCTAGCTATTAAAACCTCTTGTCTGAAGTGGACAAAGCCAGTTGCTTTTGGAGTTTTATCGTGCATCGAGTTCAAATCTTTGTTCCCTGTGGTCCACGTTTGTTGTCTGCATTGGTCTCCACTCACTGGCACAGCCTGACTTGAACCTTTTTCAATAAAAAATATCTTTTTTGTCTTGTGGCCAATGAGACAGGCATTAGATTAATTAAATGTGGGACAGGTGAGAGGAATCAACAGGCTGCAACTGGGTGCTGCAGTGCAGGGTCAGGTGAGTGAAGGGTAGAAGAAAGCCTGGGATGGAATCCTGACAATTTTGGTGCATCTCTCACCAGTAACATTTGTGTAGTCACTCCCAAAATAGAGAATTGATTTGGTTTCTTTGGTGGCTATGTTCTATGTACCTTCTGAGAAATCTCTGGATGTGAACCTCATTAAAATTTGTAATAGGACAAAGGGTACAAGCTTTGGGCATAGTTTTATTTCTGAAAGAATGCATTGATTACATTCTGTAACTGTCCGGTATCTTGCACTAGTTTGGTGGGAGACCCAAATCCTGAACTGAATTGAGACAATGGTTGTGTCTGTTGCAAGTTTAGTAGAAAGTCTTTGCATGTAACAAACCTAAATCTGACATCTTTGCCATTATCATTACAGTATTTGCCGTCTGTTTTTGGTGCTAAAGAAATATGGAAAGGGCAAACGTTGTTGATGGTTTAAAACATGCAGAATATCATATTTAAGTTTATTCTTTGTAGTGGTTTTATCTTTATTTTATTTTGGAGCTCAAAAATCATTTGACCAGGAATGCCAAAACTATTAAGACTTCATATAATCTGCTATCAAGGCTGTAATCAGATTGGGAACTCCTGTTACTAAATGATTGTTGGTCCTATACTCTGACAGCATATAGATAGTTAATGCATGTTGTCCTTTTTGATCATTGTCAGGTATAAGCTCTGATATTGCTGCCGGATTGGTACATTGTCAAGTCAGATTTATTTACATAGCGCTTTTTACAATGGAGCATTACCTCAAAGCAACTTTACAATTTTAGATTATCTTCTAATATCTACAGCCAACCCCATGTATAACGTACTTTGTAAGTTATAATTGTACAAAACAGAAAAAACATAGTTATTATGATTTTTCTAGTGGTTGAGATACTGGACTCTGGACCAGAAAGTCCAGGGTTCAAATCCCACCTCTGCTAAGCTGCCACTGTTGGGTCCTTGAACAAGACCCTTAACCCACAATTGCTTGGATTGTAAGACTGTATCAATTGTAAGTCGCTCTGGATAAGGGCGTCTGCTAAATGCTGTAAATGTAAATGTTGTAAACTAATGGCTGCACCGCTAACGTTATTATTAACAACAAACTGAATAGGACACTCACTGCTGATGCAATGAAAGCTTTCACTGAAGCTTCAGTCAGAGTAAATAGTGAAAAGCTCTTACTGGAATGATCCACTCCAGTATATTTTTCCTGTGTTTAAATGTTAGCTGGATTGTGTGTGAAGGTAAACAATGTTCTCAAAACTCGAAGTCTAACTTCTCAGTGTTGTTATTTTGTACTCTCATATCTGATTACCTAATGGTTTGGCTCTCGCATGATGAATCCACAGTTTCTCGGAAAGGTTAACTGAAAACAATGCCTGCTCCTGTACCAGCACTAGCCTTGGGTCTCTGGTAGTGCTGGAATTTGATCTCCATTAGAGTATATAATTATTGAGATCATTCTGTACGAGCACATCTTCTGCAACAGGCAGTGATGTTAGGATTTGTCCTCTTGAACTGTTCAAACTCCATACTTAAACCCACATTTTGGATATAATTGTTTGTGTCCACAAACTTTTGTCTGTATAACCTATGTGCAAGTTTATCATACTTTCCCTATACAGAGGTGGATCGGTTGGTAAGGCTTTGGACTAGTAATTGAATTCTATGAACAGAAAATCAGTTTCAACTAACTAGGTTTCTAGTTTCTAACTAGGTACATTACATTTACAGCATTTAGCAGACGCCCTTATCCAGAGCGACTTACAATTGGTACAGTCTTACAATCCAAGCAATCGTGGGTTAAGGGCCTTGCTCAAGGACCCAACAGTGGCAGCTTGGCAGAGGTGGGATTTGAACCCTATACATCCGGTCCAGAGTCCAGTACCTTAACCGCTAGGCTACCACAGTCCCAGTAAATGAACATTTATGTTAGATATATTATTGTATAATACTGAATTATTCTTTTCCCGTGTAGAAGAATATTATGGTGAAACATTTTCCTATGTAGGTCTAAATATCAGAGCTTAATATGAACAGCTGCCCTCAGGTATCGCTTATGGAAGATTTTCAGATCTTTCTTCACAAACAGAAAAGCCTTAAAGAAATGATCGATTGTGGTGTAATCACCTGTACGCTACAGATGGGGTGGACAGAGCTCAGTTGGAAAGAGCTAAAGTATTGTGAAATGAGTTGTATCGTAAGCATACACACACCGAGACGGAGTTGACGTCAACCTGAGGTTGCATTGAACTGGAAGGAATTTTGTTTACACAGTACCTCTTACCCAGCAAAGACCATTTAAGTGTCTTGCTCATGTCGCTTGTGTTATGCAAGTGCAATTAATCTGTTGTGAATCCTCTTTTCCACATGCTGCCTAAATAAAATGAAACGTTAACCTTTGCTCAAAGGAAAGACCTGTTTGTCTTTTCTGATCTCTATAGTTGATTAGTATTGAAAGAAAAGGATCCGTTAATTTTCACTTTGAGATCGTTCCATGGATGAGGAGTTGATGCTTTCCAGACAGCTTTCGCTGACAAGTGCTAATATTAACATTCTAAGCAGGAGAGCTTGGTTGTGAGCCATTTGGGACTGACTTGTCAAACTGTTTTAGGTATTGTGTATTTACAGGTGTGTGTGTGGAGGTATTATTAATTAGTACACCACAACCTCTGGCAAAAATGGTACTTGTTCACCCAGGTTTTTTACACTTGTTGCAACTAAACATCAGATATGACACTAAACAGGGGTTAGGGGTCACAATCCTTACAAGTCTACAGTCAATGCACAGGAGTACAAGGAGTTTTGGAGACTTTTCTCATGCCATTGATTGAAAATGGAAGTCATTTTACAGCGTGATAATGCATCTGTCCACAAAACAACAAAGTACTAATTGTAATTGTTTCCTCTACTGGAAATATTGTGTCATTAATTAAAAGAATGTAACTGAATTTCTTTGACGTATGCTTCGCTAAGCCAGGATGTTCAGCTATTAAACTATGAAATTAAATTGCTCTGTGTCATATCTGCAGTGGTGGGCGAAGTATAAGAACCATGTACTTATTAAAGTAGAGATACCCAAGGTAAAATAATATTCCAGTAAAAGTAAAGCCCTCCCTTTAGAGCTCCACTTGAGTAAAAGTACAAAAGTATTTGCCTTCAAACGTGCTTACGTATCAAAAGTAAAAGTACAAGGATTTATTATGGCTTGAATGTCCTATTATCATTTTATGTCTTCTTTATTCAACTAATTTTAGGTGAAAAGACTCGTGTACTTCTTGCTACACCAGTCTTTTAACAGAATGTGATTTATTGGTCCCACAGGTCAAAACAAGTTCAAAACAAAGTGCGTGCTCTAGCCTCATCGGTGTGCTTGCTACTCACTGTGTAACGGTTTTATACACACATAAGCCAAAAGGAATGACAGATTTCAGGTAATGTAGTGCTGAAAAAAGTAGGATATTTGAATGTGACATGTAGCTGAGTTAAAGTAAGAAGTCACCCAAAATGGAAATACTTCAGTAAAGTGAAGATGCATGAAAAAACTACCGTATTTTCCGGACCATAAAGCGCACCGGATTATAAGACGCAATATCAACGATCGGCTGCTAACGGGTGTATTTTCATACATAAAGCGCACCGGGTTATAAGGCGCATTAAATGAAACAAAACTCTTCGCTCGAAAGCTCAGTTTGGTCTTTACCTGGCGCAGGGCGTCTTCTTGCTTCCTCCACTTCCGTACCATTGATTCGTTAATGTTGAATTCTCTCGCAGCTGCTCTATGTCCATGTTGTACTGCGTGACCGATAGCGCTGAGTTTGAAATCCGCTTCGAAAATAAATGAATGAATGCACGTACCCTAATGCTGAGGCACATACCGTATTACTCCGCGATGATGCGCACTACGGTGGCCGTAAGCTTCCTAACTTACCAAAGTCGTGCTAAAACATTTTGACAGATTTATGAGCGCCGTGTACCATCTACAATCGGTTCTAGGTCAGAAGGCTCAACCAGAATTAATTCATACATTAGACGCACCGCATTTAAAGGTGCACTGTCGATTGAGAAAATTAAAGGATTTTAAGTGTGCCTTATGGTCCGAAAAATACGGTACTAAGTATAGTAAGAAATTACATTTACTTTGTTACTGTCCACCATTGCATATCTGTGATTTGTTTGCTTTGAAGTAAAAAACAAAAGCTGTGAACATCCTCTACGTGTGGTGATTCCATCATTGTACAGAACTGTAAATGATTTTGTGCACTCCCTTTAAACAGCTTTGCTCAGTACCGTGACAGCAGATTCCATCGCACAAACACACTCAGTCCAGAGTCACTGCACAGTTTGAAGATGGGTCTGGCACATGCTGTTTCTCCTAAAACTACCTAACCATATGAATACTTTGCAGTATTCATAATAAAAAGGTTGTGTTATGGTAATGGCTATTGTGGGTTTTTTGTGTGTTCTTGACGTAAAAATGCAGCTTATATTGTGCACTTGTGTGGTTGTGTAGCAGTGGTGACTGGTGGTTTTTAAAACAGGGCAAGCATGCAAGTCATTTTACATAATGCAACACATCTTGCCATTTTATCTTTGCAAATTGTACATAAACAGCAAGCCTTTTTATATTTTAAATCAGGCTTTTTTATTAAGCCTGATTTATTGAAGTTGTCAGTTATTAAAGAAGTCAGTCATGTTCTTGATTCCCGATTTATTTTGAAAGGTCAAACAGTCATTATAAGTGAAGCCCTGCTTTAGGCGGGATAAATAAAAATGCTCTGTCCAATAAACAGAGATGTTTTTTTGTCTTTTCTGTGTAAACGACACCCACCGACTCTCCATTCTATGGCCTGTGTGTACTTGGGTTTCCTCATGCATTATGTTACGTGATTACTTTAAATTGACCTGCTCCGAGTGTGTGTGTGTGTGTGTGTGTGTGTGTGTATGTATATATATATATATATATATATATATATATATATATATGTATATGTATATGTAGAGAGAGAGAGAGAGAGATAGATAGTTTGTGTGTGTGTGTATATACTGGTCCTTCTCAAAAAATTAGCATATTGTGATAAAGTTAATTCTTTTCCGTAATGTAATGATAAAAATTTAACTTTCATATATTTTAGATTCATTGCACACCAACTGAAATATTTCAAGTCTTTTATTGTTTTAATACTGATGATTTTGGCATACAGCTCATGAAAACCTCACAAAATTAGCATATTTCATCCGACCAATAAAAGAAAAGTGTTTTTAATACAAAAAAAGTCAACCTTCAGATTATTATGTTCATTTATGCACTCAATACTTGGTCGGGAATCCTTTTTGCAGAAATTGACTGCTTCAATGCGGCGTGGCATGGAGGCAATCAGCCTGTGGCAACTGCTGAGTGTTATGGAGGCCCAGGATGCTTCGATAGCGGCCTTAAGCTCATCCAGAGTGTTGGGTCTTGCGTCTCTCAACTTTCTCTTCACAATATCCCACAGATTCTCTATGTGGTTCAGGTCAGGAGAGTTGGCAGGCCAATTGAGCACAGTAATACCCATGGTCAGTAAACCATTTACCAGTGGTTTTGGCACTGTGAGCAGGTGCCAGGTTGTGCTGAAAAATGAACTCTTCATCTCCATAAAGCTCTTCAGCAGATGGAAGCATGAAGTGCTCCAAAATCTCCTGATAGCTAGATGCATTGACCCTGCCCTGATGATAAAACACAGTGGGACCAACAACCAGCAGCTGACATGGCACCCCAGACCATCACTGACTGTGGGTACTTGACACTGGACTTCAGACATTTTGGCATTTCCTTTCTCCCCAGTCTTCCTCCAGACTCTGGCACCTTGATTTCCAAATGACATGCAAAATTTGCTTTCATCCGAAAAAAAAGTACTTTGGACCACTGAGCAACAGTCCAGTGCTGCTTCTCTGTAGCCCAGGTCAGGCGCTTCTGCCGCTGTTTCTGGTTCAAAAGTGGCTTGACCTGGGAAATGCGGCACCTGTAGCCCATTTCCTGCACACGCCTGTGCACGGTGGCTCTTCTCCACAATCCTCCTCAGGGTCCGGTCACCTCTTGTCATTGTGCAGCGTTTTCTGCCACACTTTTTCCTTCCCACAGACTTCCCACTGAGGTGCCTTGATACAGCACTCTGGGAACAGCCTATTCGTTCAGAAATTTTCTTTCTGTGTCTTACCCTCTTGCTTGAGGGTGTCAATGATGGCCTTCTGGACAGCAGTCAGGTCGGCAGTCTTACCCATGATTGCGGTTTTTGAGTAATGAACCAGGCTGGGAGTTTTTCAAAAGCCTCAGGAATCTTTTGCAGGTGTTTAGAGTTAATTCGTTGATTCAGATGATTAGGTTAATAGCTCGTTTAGAGAACCTTTTCAATGATATGCTAATTTTGGGTTTTCATGAGCTGTATGCCAAAATCATCAGTATTAAAACAATAAAAGACTTGAAATATTTCAGTTGGTGTGCAATGAATCTAAAATATATGAAAGTTTAATTTTTATCATTACATTACGGAAAAGAATTAACTTTATCACAATATGCTAATTTTTTGAGAAGGACCAGTATATATATATATATATATATATATATATATATATATATATAATGCATGTCTAGCAGTAAGATTTCTGATCATTTAACTTGCTAAAATATTGAATTCCACAAAGATTTAATTAATGTTATGGACACTTTGATAAACATTTCATTATAGCATTTAAATGTAATCCCATGTAGTCCTAAACGACTTTCTTAAACCAATAGTTTAAACTGATTTCCAAAGAAATGGAAAAACAAGCCCATCAAGGGTGTATTTCTGTATGTATCTACCGAGTACTGGGATAAGCTCCGGACCCTCCTCCCTATTCAAACCCAACACCCCGTTCCCCAGCAACTCTGTAGGACTTGAAACGATTGCTGTTGTGATATGGATTTGTTTCCTCTGTTTCTCTCAACTGAGCAAGGTCTCAGCTTATCATTGTAATTCATCATGATAAAGTTGGGACAGTAAGGCAAATAAAATGTAAACTCAGTGTTTCTTACATTTACTTTGACTTTTATTTCATTGCAAGCAGTATGAACCTGAGATATTTCATGTTTTGTCTGGTCTTCTTAATTTAATTTGTTAATAAACAGCCATTCCTGTAAAAAAAAAAAAAAAAAAGCATTTACCACTTTGTAATGATGCCATTCCTTCTCACAACACTTACAAGATGTTTTGGCTGAAGGTGTGTAACAGTACAGGGTTGACGTTGTCACATTTTCCATTTCAAAAGTCTGTAAATGACCTGTTCCAACGGCACAGACACAACCCCGTAGTCTAGATGGTCCTTTTCATCTTTGGTCCAGAGCACACGATGGCCATTTCTACCTAAAAACATCTGGAATACTGATTGATCTGACCACAAAACATGTGTCCACTGTGTGATGGTCCATTCCAGATGCCTCCAAGCCCAGATAAGTTGACGTCACTGCTGGACACGGTTAACATAAGGTTTCTTTTTTTTTGCAGAGTAAAGTTTTAAGTGGCATTTTGAATGTAATTATGTACTGTAGTGCTTGATACAGGTTTGATGACGTAATCCCTTGCCCATGTGGTTCTATCAGCTATTGATGAATGACGGTTCTTGATACAATGCATCTGAGGGATCGAAGAGCATGGGTCTTCAGCTTAAGCTTGCGCCCTTGGCCTTTACGCACTGAAATTCCTCCAGATTTTTTGAATCATTTAATGATGATATGCACTGTAGAGAAAGAAATATGTAAATCCCTTCCAATCTTTTTTGGAACACTGTTTTTAAACATTTTAATAATTTTCTCATGCATTTGTTGACAAACTTGAGATTCCTCAGAGACTAAGCCTTTCTTGGATACTGCTTTTGTACCAGTAATTATTATAATCACCTGTTGAAGACACCTGTTTGAAATCACGTAATTTTAGGGAGTTTTTTTTAACCTAATTACTATCCCTTAATTGCCCCGTTCCAACTTTTTTGGCCTTTTTTTCAGGCCTGAAATGCAGTAATGGTTGTTTATTCACAAATGAAATTAAGCTGACCAGAAAAACATGAAATATCTTGAGTTCATACTGGCTGCAATGAACTAAAAGTGAAGGTAGTGGACCTGTTGTGGACTCTTGCCCTGTCCATGGTGTTCCTCTGCCTGCACTCACTTCTGGGAAAGGCTCTGAACCCCTACAGACCCTAAGTTAAGGATAATGGGGTAAAAAAAATGGCGCTTTGCTTTTTTCGCTCTTAATAAAAGAAGACAAAGTCTAGTTTATGGTAATATATTTGAATTTTATTGATTTAGCTTTATTGTACATTAAACAACCCTGTTCCCTTCAACTTTGTACCTGGATTTAGTAATAGGAAGTCTTTGATACCATATATTAAGAAACTGTATACAAATATATTGCCAAATACACATTATCGGTTTGCTATGCCATTGCATGTTAGAGTAGACTTTTAAAAACTGAAGTACACTGTGATGTCAATGTCAAAATACAATGTAGGTTTTGTATGAATACAAACAGAGATATATTGATCTTACTGGTGTTTATAAGAGTAAGGGTATACAACAATGTTTATGCTCTCGTAGAGAAGGCTGTAGGTTTTCAGCTACAATAATATTTATTTGAATGCATTCCGAAACTGTTTGGTAATCCAGTGTTTCACGAAACACCGATGCATGTTCAAGCTTAACAGGACTACACTGTATTATGCTCAAAGGAAGCAGGACTTTGTTGTGAAGCAGAAAATATCAGTCTGGTCTTGCAGATGCTGTTTGAACTTAAGAGAACTTGGCACTGGAATAACTATTAAGCTGCTTAATACATTGTAAATTCTCACTCACTTCAGCTTTAACTCTGACTTCTGTTCTGTTCTATAACAGTTTCCATGACCTTTCCAAATTTCTGAACCTGGTACAATCTCTGTGGGTGCACCACCAAAAGCTTTAGTCTACGCCCCTTGAGAACAATTAATTCCGTCTTATATTATCTCTCTCATATACTCACTTATTTAAGTAGTGATTATTTTAGGAATAAGGGCAAAATGTGATCTTCATAAATATTTATTCTGGTCTGAACCATGAATGCTTTGATTGCTAAAGGAAAAGGGCTCTTCTCTTAAGTATTTTCCATTCACCTTATACTAGAAGATCTATATTATGAAAAATTTCCTCACACAGTTAGAAAGAAATAGCTGAACAATCTTAACTACACCTAGCCTGCTCTGGGTCTGATCATCATTCTGACAGTCCTAAAGGCTTGTCTGTCAGTGGTTGGATAAGACTCTGTGGAAATATTATGCCAGGTGCCCCAAAAGATGCCATTTCTGACTCCTTTATATCTTGTCTGATAATACCTCCCGTTCAGATTCGCAGCCATGCATGCATCAAACCACCAGCCAGAGCTGTAAAATGCCCCACAGTTTCCTGATGGGTACTGGTCATTGTCCCTGTCTGGAGTACTGAAGTACTTCTGGTCATGGTTGAACGTTTTGCTGTATTGCATGGCATTTCCGGCTGTTCCTGAATACTTTCCGATAGTCAGCCTGTAGTGTTGGCTTTCGTTGGCCACATGGAAGTGTTCATACTGGGCGTATTCCTTTACCCCATCTAGATCCTCAAGCTCAATGCGGAGTACCATGGCTTTAGCTGAAGTCAGCCAATGGATGTTGTCATTGCCTAGCCAAAACTCGCCTGATAGATTTCCAAAACCCTTTTTGTACTCCTCCCAGGTACGACTGAAACTGACGGAGCCGTCCCAGCGACGCTGAATCAAAGTCCAGCTTCCACCAGAGACGTTCATGTCACAGACGACGCTGAAAGTGAAGTTCTCTGATACTGTCAGATTGTAGACTCCACTGCTGGGGTCCTTCTTGGTGATCTCAGAGCAGTCTTGGGCTGGTTTATCTGCAGGCAGGAGACACTGTTTAATTTACATCTTCAATGTGAGTGTAATAAAAAAATCACGTTGCTTGTTTAAGCCGGGATTATTATCCAAGTTAAAACATTGACTATATGGGGGCCAAATGTCTGAGACCACTAGTGAAACTTCTCTTATTTTGCATTCTTTTCTCTCTTATTTAATACGCTGTTTCATTACAATTCATTTCATTCCGATTTCTGATTTTTTAAAACATATGATCAGCCAATTTAGATTTTGGCCAGTTTTGATTGTCTTTTTGTCTAAGATTTATAGATAACACCATAAAGGCACATTTTTGTTCAACTTTTCTATTGATGGAAACTAAAGTCCGATAGTAGAGCCTGCTGGCTTGTGCCTGGCTCTGCATTCTCACCTCTTTGCCTTTGTTAGTTTTGCCAAATTCCACATATTCATCAGGGTGATGCTGTTTTAAATGTCGTCTTATATTCGCTGTTCTGAACGTTTTTGGAGATGTTACTCCACGGCTTGTTATCGACCATCCATGTATTGCAAACACCTCTCAAGAACTGCCACTCTGAAGAACTTCCGAGCTGAAGACATGGCTCTGTCCAAAATAGATGCCTACGCCCTCTTAGGGTCCCTACCTCCTCTTTAGTACTGCACTATTTAGGGAGACTATTTAGTTTTAGATGCTTCCTCATCATTAACATATGCCAGCAGTCCCTTAAAAAAAACTGTGAGCGACTGAGCCATATTTTGAGATCTGTAGGCTACACACAATGTAGTTCTGAAATCTATAATAGTAGAACTACAGAGTGCTTCTATATGGTAAGTGTAACTGTAAAAAATTGACAATGAGTGTGGAAACAAGCAAGTGTACCTAATAAAGTGACCGGTGAGTGTACTTGTTAATTTAATATTTGATTGCAAGTAGCCTACTCAGTAGTCAGTCGTCTGTTTAAACAATAGTGTATAATAAACTGTTGTTCCTAAGTCATCTGTATTAAATTAATCTCAATACAAAGCAACTGTAATTGTAAGTACAATATCACTTTAGCCTGCACAGACCTGTTAATTATAAGGTGACACAAAGAAACATAATTATTCTTGCAAGAATTCTACAGTGGAAAACAAAAGGGTTCATATGAATTGAAAACAGTGAGCTGCATTTCTTTAGTTTGCTTAATTCCACCCATCTGTAACTTTCAATCCTGGG
This sequence comes from Ancistrus triradiatus, assembly GCA_025084515.1. NCBI lineage: Eukaryota > Metazoa > Chordata > Actinopteri > Siluriformes > Loricariidae > Ancistrus > Ancistrus triradiatus. The sequence goes on from JAJAGP010001752.1 coordinate 121,361, forward strand.
TTAAACACTGAGAACTACTTTAATGAGGTTCTGTCCTAAAGCTACGGTAGATCAAACCCACAGCATCTGCTGTTCAGGTGAACTATTATGTCTAGTTATTATCCATTGTATCCTGCAATGAAGACCAGCCTGGAGCCTCACAATCAATTTAAATCAAGAAGCCAATCCCAGGGCAGAGCTGGAGAACATTTGTTGGCGGTAACTTTAATATTATGTAATTTCCTGTTATCTACCCCAAGTGTTTTCACCTTAATGTTTTTGTTCTGAGAAACTAAAATCCCCACACAGACTCTCCGGACCACATGTGTAATTAATCTCGGGCCGCTGGCGCTCTCAAGTACTGCAGCTTTATGAGAAAGGAGCTAATAAATCATTGTGCCATTCTACTGTAAATATTTTTAAGCTACAGCTTTCACTGGTTATTGGCTCTAAGCTTTTGCTTATTTTACGATGTTCTGAGGCCTTTAATGCATAACTGTTTGATCCAGCATCAACAACGATTAAAACGTTATACCTTGTTCATCGGCAGATGACTTGTGGATGTTGGGGATTGGCTGAGGAGATGAACCGAGGTTACACTTTCCATTACAGTTGCTGACCAGCTGCTTCTCTAAGCCCTCTTTGCCTCCTACATTGTTGACCATGAGTGGTTTCTTTGTACCTTCAATGGTGGTGAGTTTAGATGGGATTTTGTATAGGGTTTCCTCAGTTCTATCCTTGACCACAGGGTTGGATTTCCCATTGTTGCCATCTGTTGGTTGTCCATCTCCACTGTAGACCTCCACTGGTCCAGAGGCTTTTAGTGGAGTTTGGCTGTATCTGTCAAGAGTACTGTCTGAGGATGAGACTGGTACATTGGTTCCTGTACTTTCTGTGATCTCCATAGCACCATGTCCTGGGTCCATCGCTATGTTTTGGATGTTATCTGCTAAAACAGTCACTTTACTTGACCCTGCAACACCCAGATGCAATTCTCCAATGCCAAGATCATGATCAGATGTTTTCCCAGACGAGCTTGTGGAGGCTTCATCCAGATTGGAGTTACTGAGTCTGTGATGAACAGATTTAAGCAACACCTTCACTCTAGGGGTTGTTTTGGCATTTTCTATGTGATCATGGTCCAAATTGTGTGGTGTTTCTACAGTGGTAGTAGTAAACAGAGTCGTTGTGCTGTGCTTATCCTTTGTCTCTTTCATTAGTTTCATGGACCAAGTGTCTGCAGTAGTTGGATAATAGAACTCTTTCTGCTCGCCGCTTGTCTCCACAGTGGGTGTCAGTGATTGGATTATGTCATACGCTGTGCTTGTTGACCTGTTTTGAGGGCTGGGTGAAGTTTTAGTATGAACTTGTTTATTCCCACTGCTTATGTCCATTGTATGCCCAAACACTCTGCTTGTATTTTTCAGCTGTCCTGAGCTAAACGTTTTTGGGAAAGCCTCCATACTTTCATTTCCTGGTGTTCTTTGTAAAGTGTTTTTTTTCAGTGTAGGTTTCTTAGCTAGTATAACTCTGGTGGGATGAGTCCTTCCTAACATTTGTTTGTACTTTGGGAATGTGATATTGTTCTGTGCCTTGAACCTTTTTGGTACTTGTCCCATAACAGGGGCCCTCACAGGGAATAGTCCACTGGACCGGGGCATGCTGCTTATTTCTCGTTCTATGGCAGAGTCCCTTGTAGAAATTGTTCCACTGGACAAGGGCATGCTACTTGTTTCCTGTTCTGTAACAGAGGCTCCCAGAGAAAGTATTCCAGTGACCGGAGTCATGCTACTTGTATTCTGGTCTACAGCAGGGTCTCTAAAATGAAGTCGTCCCCTGGGCTGGGTCATGTCACTTGTTTTCTGCTCCAGAACAGGGATTCTAAAATCAGGTACACCCCTGGGTTTGGGTATTCCATTTGCCTCCTGGTCCACATAAGGGACCCTCGCAGCAGGTACCACAGCACTGGACTGGGACAATCCACTTGACTTGTGGTTTAGAGCAGGCGCCCCCACAGGAAGTACTCCACTATGCCGTTGCTTTGCACTTGACTCCACATCTACAGCAGGTGCTCTCACAGGAAGTACTCCACTGCCCCGGGGATTTCCACTTGACTCTGTATCCACATCAGGGGCACTCAGAGTAAGTTTTCCACTGGGCCGGGGCATGACATTTGTTTTCTTTTGCACAGCAGGAGCCCTAAAAGGAAGTACTCCACTGGTTTGGGCTGTGCCTCTTGTCTCCTGGTCCATATCAGGGGCCCTCACAGGAAGTATTCCACTGGGCTGAGGTATTCTACTTGACATCCGGTTCACAGCAGAGGCCCTCAAAGGAAGTATGCCACTGAGCTGAGATTTTATACTTGACCTCTGGTTCAAAGCAGGGACCCTCACAAGTGGTTTTCCGCTGGGCTTGGGCCTGACATTGGTTTTCTGTCGCACAGCAGGAGCCCTCAAAGGAGGTACTGCAATTGGTTGGGGCATTTCACTTGTCTCTTGGTCAGCGGCAGGGTCCTGCACAGGATGTACTCCACTTGTTTGGGGCATTCGACTTGACTCCTGGTCCACAGCAGGGGCCCTCAGAGTCATTTTTCCACTGGGCTGGGACTTGACAGTTGTTTTGTGTTGCACAACAGAAGCTCTGAAAATATGTACTCCACTGCGTTGGGGATTGCCACTTGTCTCTTGGTCTACAGCAGGGGCTTTCACAGAAAGTACTGTACTTGATTGGGGCATTCCACTTGACTCCTTATCCACAGCAGGAGCCCTTACTGGATGTCCTCCATTAAGCTGTGGTATTTCACTTGACACTTGGTCCAGAGCAGGTGTTGGTCCAGATGACTGACGTAGACTGCTCACTCTGCGATTATTTTCATGTTTTCTATTTGTAGTGAGTAGGTTTGGTTTCCCAGCATCAGTTCTTGACGGTGTAGTTTTCTTGTTGCTTAGCACATATTTTGTTTTTGTAGTTGCAGTCATTGCATTTGAATTCCCATTCGGCTCACTTACTGGTTTAGTCATGTTAAGATTTGGCTCCAGCTGTGCCCATCCTTTGGCTAGATCATCATTACCGTTCCAACTTTGGAGATTTTTACCACTGACATCAACTGTGGCATCAGAGTGGGGTGATTTTGACATCTCTAATCCATGGACTGTCTCAGCTGGACTTAAATCCATTCCTTCATCCATTTCTGAATATGCGCCAGGGTTTCCAGAGCCATGGTCCATTGTTGTCGAATCTATTTCACTCACGCCAGCTGGGGAATCAGTTATGCCTGGCATGGGTGCTGTTGATGTCTCTAGTTGAGTCTCGGGTGTGTTAACTTGGATTGAATCCATTCCAAAGTCCTTATGAGATTCTCTGGTAGGGGTGATTGCATTTTGTGAACTACTGAGCAATTGTTTTGGATTAATTAGACTTTTGTCTACACTCGAATGAGTTATGAATGACATGGGCGATCTTGGCATCTCTACAGGACTGGGTGTGTCGGTTAATTTGACTGACTCCATCTCAGTGTCCCTCTCTTTATCTGTAAGTCGTATGAATGTGTTTTTTGAGTTCCTGTCTAGCATTTGTGGATTTAATTGGCTTAGTTTATATTTTGCATCAGATAAAGCTGACATAGGTGATTTAGATGTCTCTGTATTGTCCGGGTTTGTATCCACTTCAGTGACAATCTCTGCATATGCTCCAGGTTTAGATGGGCTTTCAGGGTTAATGTTCATTGTTTGTGAATTTACTCTGCTTGACTGGTCTTCTTGACTGACTGTCTGGGTTGTGATAACAGGCGTTAAATCATTTGTACTGCCTGCTTCTATGTCAGGTTTGAATGTATTTACAGAGTAACTTTTTAGTAAGTGTGAATTTATTTGACTAACATTAACTGTGACATCAGCTCTATCTGACATAGGTGACCTTAACATCTCTAGACCACTGACTGTATCGACTATGTTTACTTGTTTGGAATCCACACCACTGCCAGCCTCAGTGTCTTTGTTTTTAAACGTTGGATGTTGTATTAGACTGGCACTACTTTCCAACGCTACATTAATGCTATCAAAAATAAAAGGTATTGTATCTTTTAATTCAGTGTCACTTACTTCTTCTTTGTCCTCCATCAGTTTTGAGTGTGTTCTAGTTAGCTGGGTCATGTTTATCCTAAGTTTTCTGTCATTTTGTTCCTTTAGGTCAGCTGCATGTCGTATTTCTCCCAATATCTTATCGTTGATCGACTGTATCGGTTGCTTTGGTTCAGCAGCGTCAACCTTTAAAACCTTAGTAACCTCACTGATTTCTGGGATGCTCTCCAGCCTGAAATGTTTAGTCAGGTTTCCACCTGTGTGCTTTCCAAGCCCCTCTTTAATCCCACTGGTCTTATGCTTTCCATGGTGTGAAGGCTTTTGACCATCTTGAGAGAGTTTCGTCCTTTCTTCTGCTTTAGGTAAAGGCTTCTTTCCTACTTTACTCATACTCTCTGTTATCCTTTTGTTTTGTGATGGATTAGATCCTTTTGGCCTTCCACTGGTCTCATCTATTAATCTAGTGGTGCTTGGGTTTATTTTCCTCAACTGATTGTTCCACACTTGCCTTTCCAAGTCTGTTGGATTCATCTCCTTTGTGACACTGCTGAGCATCATGTCTTCTTCTGCAGATATTCCAGTGGTCTCTTGTACTACTCCCACTCTCTTGGTTATATCCTGCTGCCTCTCTCTGGTGTTCAAAGTGCCCCTAGAAGCTTGAATCCTTTCTTCATTCTCTCTGTCAGCTATCCGTTGGTTCCACGCCAATCTCTGCCTTTCCTTGCACCCCTGACAGTCATGCTTCAGCTGGTTCACCGTCTGAGTCAAGTGCTCCAGTTCTCTGGCCATCTTCTCAAGTTCATTGAAATACTTGGGCAGCTGGATAGTAAGTGGTGGTATGGTGATGCGATAGGGGCATGTATCTTCCCCATCTTTGCATTGCCCCAAGGGTTTCAGCCTCACCAATAATGTGCTGTCCTCTGGGCAAGTCTGAGATGTTGCTATTGTTAGTAGGCTCCCAAATACAGACAGCACAGTAAGCCACATTTTGTCCGGTTCAGTAGGTGGATCTGCTGTTTCTGCTAAATAATCTGTGAGTGAGAGAGTTAAACACTAAAGGACCTACTAAAGGACCACCTCCTTTTCTAAGTTCTGTTTCACTTAGGGAGATGCAGTGCTTTTTCCATTTTGTGTTGACAATATATTCCGTTTGGCTTCTGTATGTTTCAGTTCAGCAAACCTAAAATAACAGATTATTAAGCTATTAATGGTCCTATTCAATTTCCCTCTGGATTAATAAAGATCTATCTATCTATCTGTCTGTCTAACTAACATCAAACCGTTGGTCTGAAAATTAGCAAGAAGTAAGAAAATGCACTCCTGAGACCTGTATCACATGTGCTTGTCACTGTTCATTGCTGAAGTGAACTGTTATGGTGAAAATGCTAAAAACAGAGAAATTCACTTACCTAGTCTTCTAGTATCCAAAGATAAAATCACGAAAAGATTTAGAGTAGAACCTCAGAATTCAAACTTAATTGGTTTCATGGAAGGCTGTTCGAATTTGGATTTGTTTATTTCAGACACTCCCTGAGGCTGGGTTACAGTGGTGCTTGAAAGTTTGTGAACCCTATAGAATTTTTTATATTTCTGCATAAATATGACCTAAAAAATCATCAGATTTTCACACAAGTCCTAAAAGTAGATAAAGAGAACCCAGTTAAACAAATGAGACAAAAATATTATACTTGGTCATTTATTTATTGAGAAAATGATCCAATATTATGTATTAGTGAGTGGCAAAAGTATGTGAACCTTTGCTTTCAGTATCTGGTGTGACCCCCCTGTTCAGCAATAACTGCAACTAAAACGTTTCCTGTAAACTGTTGATCAGTCCTGCAACCCCGGCTTGGAGGAATTTTAGCCCATTCCTCCGTACAGAACAGCTTCAGCTCTGGGATGTTGGTGGGTTTTTCTCACATTAACTGCTCGCTTCAGGTCCTTCCACAACATTTCGATTGGATTGATTAGGTCAGGACTTTGACTTGGCCATTCCAAAACATGAACTTTATTCTTCTTTAACCATTCTTTGGTAGAACGATTTGTGTGCTTAGGGTTGTTGTCTTGCTGCATGACCCACCTTCTCTTGAGATTCAGTTCATGGACAGATGTCCTGACATTTTCCTTTAGAATTCTCTGATATAATTCAGAATTCATTGTTGCATCAATGATGGCAAGCCGTCCTGGCCCAGATGCAGCAAAACCGGCCCAAACCATGATACTACCACCACCATGTTTCACAGATGGGATAAGGTTCTTATGCTGGAATGCAGTGTTTTCATTTCTCCAAACATAACGCTTCTCTTTTAAACCAAAACGTTCTATTTTGGTCTCATCCGTCCACAAAACATTCTTCCAATAGCCTTCTGGCTTGTCCGCATGATCTTTAGCAAACTGCAGACGAGAAGCAATGTTCTTTTTGGAGCGCAGTGGCTTTCTCCTTGCAACCCTGCCATGCACACCATTGTTGTTCAGTGTTCTTCTGATGGTGGCCTCATGAACATTAACATTAGCCAATGTGAGAGAGGCTTTCAGTTGCTCAGAAGTTACTCTGGGGTCCTTTGTGACCTCGCCAACTATTACACGCCTTGCTCTTGGAGTTATAACCATTATAAGCTTGTAATTTTAGCTTTGGTTAAAATTTTAGCTTTGGCTTTTGCCCAGGAGCGTACACTGGGTGTACCCACAGGTGTGTCTTTAAAAAATTTAAATAATAAATTTAAAAATTATTTAAATAATGTCTTTAAAAAATAATAATAATAAATTTTAAACTTGCCTTTTTGTTGTTGATAAGCTGAAATAACATCAAAACTGTAGAAAGTATATGGTTAAAATATAATATTTTAAAATAAAAAATACAGCAGTCCCCAATACAGATAGTCCAAAATTACACATTAAAATGTAGAGGTTTATTTTGTTAGAAAAGGGGGGGTAGGGGGTGGTCTCAAGCTTTGATCCCAGAATCACCACTGAAACAATCAAATTGTATTTTAATAGCGCTAGCTACAGCAGCTATCTAACTATCTTAACATGTACATCTGTAGTTAGTTTGCATGGCAGCTTAACCATTTTCAAGCTTGTTATGGTTTCACTGACGATCTAAACTCATACCCAACTCTCCTGCAGGTCTGTTTTATATCTTAAAATGTTACTCTTTCTCTGTTTCTAATACACTGGACCAAGATTACATTTAAGATCACATTTTTTGAGACCAATAATTCACATCTGAAACTTGGAACCTGCCTTATTTTACCTCTCTCATGCCACAGTGATTTAAGCTATCAAATGATTTGTTAAAGATTGAATTTGAGATTACAGTCGCAGATCCCCTTGAAGTGACTGTTTTATGGATGTACAGTCTGATGCACCTCTCTGCCATCTGGAACACATTCAGCATGTATTGTAACCACAAGCCTGCAAGCATACATGTCAGAGATTGATCCTATAGGTAGCAGATATGCTCAGGGATTTTGTTTTTCTTTTCTAGTTTTTCTTTTCTGAGGCTTCCAAGATCCCTTGTCCTTTAGAATAATCTCTAGATTTGGATACATTTCATACTTTCATAAAAACAGCACAAATAAATACTGGTATACCCATAGCCGAGGTGCCATGTGAAGACTGTTTGCCTTGCATTACTCTGTGTGCTGCTAAGTCTCTCCTGTCTAATGTTTCATCTCTAATCGGGACCGGTACCAGCTGCTAAGCACCAACAAGCCTTCCACCGAGCCAGCACGTTAATGCAAGCTCTGATGTTCTACAGCTGTTGTGCTTAAAAGCCTATTGTCTGATTGAAAAAAATAACATTATTAAATAATGTGCAAATATTAACCACTAAACATGTACTCTGAAAACAACCAGCTTTTTAAATAGTAGGCTTAATCACAAAGACTTTACCATTTATGGTTAGGGCTATTTTTGTGAGGTGCCCACAGAACATCAGGCTTGAATTCCCCCTGGGAAGGTTCATCAGCGTCACTTACTATATAAACACTCTTACACTGGTTTTCCATAAACCAGCTACAGATAGATTTGACCCCATTCTGACTTTAGTGTCACTGCGGTTGGTGAAATTCATCAATTTCCAGCTAAAAGCACATATATGACGGTGATATGTAATTTTAAACAGATAAGATTCTTTGTTTTTTGGCTCTCTGTACTGAATGCCTGCTGTCCTACTCCTTGAACAGGAATAGCTCTAATGAATGCTGTGCTGAAATCATCTGAATACCAGTTAAATCATAAGAGTATATGTACACTCTCTCATCATATTTATATCTACCTTGTAGTTACATGCAATCAGGTTTAAAAGTGCAGTTTGTAGGTGACTTTGTGGTGCAATGAACCAGAGATGGGCTCTCGATGGACAGGTGCCCCAGTAAAATGTTGCTGTTGCTGCTCCCACTAAACTCATGGCAGTAAAAAGTCCATTTAAATTCCATTTAAAGTCCATCAAATTCACTACAGGCACTGCATTTCCCATAATGCCCCAGCATCTTTCCAAAAGCTTGAGCAGCTGATGCTTTCAGTCAGAGCCAGTTTCTTTCAGTTTTTCACATGGAGTAATGGACATCCACAATTATTAAAAGAAAGTCAGCCACTCTGCAGAGAAAGTAGTGATAACTCATGGCTATATGTTTTGGCCCCTTATAACTTACTAACAGTACATATTAGAGCACTAAAGCAAAGGCATCAGTTACGTTAGCATAAACATAATGAATGCAGTAGTGTATAACAGGCTTATTTCTTATGCACAGTTGTGCCCCTATGACTGATTGGCAAGCAGAGGGGTACAGCTGTGGCCCTCTAAATTTTGTGTGCCACCCAGTACGACAAATTCTAGAAATGCAGCACGCTAGAGACCTGAGAAACAACTCGAATGTGTACGCTAGAGACTTGAGATTTGACTCAGATTCATTTAAAGTGACCCGTGAACATCTAGGCTCAGCAATGTTCAGGAAACAGTTCACGTAACATGAAAGATGCTAGTCAAAGCTGATTTCTTGCCAGTATGTGATTTGCCAAATAGGTGATACAAATACTAACATTTTACTGAGGTGGGAAAGTGGCATGTAATTCTAGTGTATTGTATAGTATCATAAAAGTATTTTAGATGCCAAATAATTTTATTAGCCTAAATCATCATATATAGAAATAAATATAGAAATATAGAATAAATAAATAATTCAGAGTTGAGTTTATATGCAGCATTATAAACCTCTTGCAGCACTGAGTTTGTGTTTAGTCTAGGAGCAGTATAGTGCAGTGGAGGAAAGCCCCCCTGCATTGTTGCATTGGTACTATGAACATTACTGTTGGCACTTAGCCACTGTGTCTTCTGTCTAGACTGCTCTGTAGGAAGCCTCTGTAGAATGGAATAATGTTAAAGACCAGCTGTTAATGTTAAGACACATAACACGTTTGTGTCATTTTAAACAAGTTATTGGAACAAGCAAAGTGAGAAAAGTAAAGCTAGGCAATTATAAAAAATAGTAATATACTATATATGCAATAACTAAAAAAAGAGTTTAAAAAATGAGTCATTGTTGCTTAGTGGTTAAGGTAATGAGCTATTGACCCGAAGGATGATGGTTCCAGCAAGTTCCAAGTTCCAGCACTGCCAAGTTGCAGCCATTTGGCCCTTGAGCAGAGCTCTGAATTGCTCGTATTGTACCTTGTAAGGCTGTAAGTCCCTATGTGCTGTGAATGTGAAATGTTGGGTAAACATTGGATAAATAATAAGCATTAAAGAAGGTGTCTGGAAAATAAAAAGGGGGTAAAGTATAAATCTCGGTAAATGAAAAAAATGGTAGAGTACAATGTTTTGGTAAATGAAAATGAGTGAAGTAATATGTTGTGAGGTAAGTAAAATTATTAAAGTAAAATATGCAATAAAAAAAAATCCCAGATTTACTTAGAAATACAAAATGTTGGATCAAAAAAGTGGAAGAAAAATGTTATATAAAGAAAAATGATGGGTAAAATAAGTAACGGTTAAAGTTGCAGAAATATATTTTTAAATATTTGGTAAACCTAGAGAGAAAAAAGCAAACAATGTTGTAACTTAGTAATTAGGGTAAAATGTTGAAAATGTGATATGTTTCTTCAATATGTTTTTTATATTGATCTACCGTATTTTTCGGACCATAAGGCGCACTTAAAATCCTTTAACTTTCTCAAGAATCGACAGTGCGCCTTTAAATGCGGTGCGTCTAATGTATGAATTAATTCTGGTTGTGCTTTCTGACCTAGAACCGATTGTAGATGGTACACGTACACGGGGCTCATAAATCTGTCAAAAATGTTTTAGCACGGCCTTGGTAAGTTTACGAAGCTTACGGCCACCGTAGTGCGGCAGCATCACTGAGTAATACAGTATGTGCTTCAGCATTTAGGGTACGTGCATTCATTCATTTTATTTTTCGAAGCGGATTTCCAACACACACGCTATCAGTCACGCAGTACAACATGGACATAGAGCAGTCTGCCAGAGAATTCAACATTAACGAATCAATGGTAACGGAAGTGGAGAAGCAAGAAGACTCCCTGCACCAGGTAAAGACCAAACTGAGCTTCCGATGGAACTTAAGAGTTTTGTTTCATTTCATGCGTCTTATAACCCGGTGCGCTTCATGTATGAAAATATACCCGTTAGCAGCCGATCGTTGATATTGCGTCTTATAATCCGGTGCGCTTTATGGTCCGAAAAATACGGTAAGTACTTTTTCTAAGTAGGTTTTTCCTTCAAATTTATAAAAAGAAACACTACTAATAAAAAACACAGAGAGTAAAAACACTGATAATACATATTTATATACATACACATTTATACAAAGTCTGAATGCTCATACCCGTGTCTTTTCATCTTTTGTCATCTCTTATTATTATTATTTTTACTATTATTTCTTAGGAGAACTATTTTTTTTCTTCAATACACGAAGACAAATAGGCCACAAATGCAACATAAAAAGTACTGCAAGAGAGACCGTATGGTATCTGTTTAGGAGCGCTCATAAAACCAGCAATGTGCTCTCCTAAGCCAGACTTGTAGATCTGTAATGATAGTGGGAGTCTAGTTTACTGTAAGAGCTGCTACAGTGGACCTGTGTGCTCCTTCTGCATGTACAGAAATCAATAACACTGAATAGAAACCCCACGGCCACCTCACGAGAGTTGTATGACTGTCAGGAACACTACAAAAACACATCGTACATTATATGTCTGTTGAATTGAAATTAGCAGCTGTTACGTCAGATTTAAGTGACATGTACAGTACCTGATTTTGAACCACCGACAGCAGTGGAGAGAAGACGGATCTCTGTCAACACTTATGTATAATTCTTATGTCCTAAGGTTTATCAAAAGAAGCGTACACCCAGTAAAGAAAGTGCAAGAAGGAAGGTAGCTACCTAAACAGCAACGACTAACATGAGTCTTTCGAGTCCCGAAGCAGATGCAGTTGTCAAATCAGCATTTCACTTTGTACAACAGCTTGGCATTCATTTAACATGGAAAGGTTTACATAGCACCACTCATCAGGTTGCAGGGCATTTGATGTCTTATCAACCATGATGTAACACAGTAATCAAAAGTAAAAAATATATATATATATGCATTCACAAATCTTCTAGCACTGCTGAATTTGACATCTGCACCAGCATTAAAGCCCCAATCAGGATAAGGTTTTTTGTAAGGATGTACCACTGCTATTTTTTATTTTATTTTTTTATACTGATCCAATACTGACATCCTCACACAACCAGGTTCTGTAAAGTGTCTCCGACAGTGGTCCCGTCTTTTTTTTTTTTTTTTTTTTTTTTAAACAATATTTGGGTTTATGTTAATACATCAGCTACCATATGTTGACTGTAAAAATATATTAGAAGATGCAATCCCATCCAGTACTGATTCCACATTGCAGGCTAACATCAAGCCTGATATTAGCAGTCCGTATCAGATCAGTGCGTCCATGTTTTTTTTAATAGTACAAATGTGATTAGCCTGCACCAAACATATCTGAAGTTCAGTGTTTATCCAACTCTTTCATTTATTACATGTAAGAACCCAAATGTAAGTAAATTATAAAGTCCGCTGCAGAATTATTCACCGACATGGGTGAAAAATGGCTATGAAAAATGTTCTGTGGTTAATTTAATTAAAGGTTCTCATATTTTCAGTGTAATTAACCACACAGGCATTTTCCATAACATTTTTACCCAAGGGCACAAATTATTCTGGAGCGGACCATCTTATTTACCTCAGCAAAACAGAAACCCCTGATTGGGCCTTTTAAGACAAGGAGAATGACTATTTCAGTCCTGTTGTGCTCTGTAGATCAGAGGATAAAAGCCGAGAAGAGAAGAGCGAAAGACACTGAGGGCTGCTGGAGAGAGGAGGGTCAGCTCTTGGTCAGTGGCTCCTGGAGGGAAGAATCCAGTCACAGAATGCAAGTCAGTCCAAGCTTCATTCTGACTCTCACCAACCCAGCCTCCGACTGGCCAAGAGCAAAAGTAGAAAAGAAAAGAATTGCCATTAGTAGAACGTTAGCAACATCTCTATAGATTAGATTCATTTAATAGGATTGTTGTCATTTTAAAGTGTAGATCTTTAACATTATCAGATAAGGCAGCGTGGTTTCTGGAGTTTGTTTTAACAAGCAGAATCACAAGTAGCCCCTGCTTAAAAAATTGTAGCCACATCCTACAATACAGCCTTAAAGGAAAATGAATACACATTAGACTATTAATACAAGTGTTATTAATAGTCTTTTCAAACTTTGACTCCATGACTTTAGTTCGCTCTTAGATTTATCATCTACGCCGCCCAAGGGTCCCTTTTTGAGTCTTGGTCCTCCCAAGGTTTCTTCCTAGAACTAGGGAGTTTTTCCTTGCCACTGTCGCCCTAGGCTTGCTCAATTTGAGATTGGACGTAGTTATTAGGAGATAATCTAAACTTGTAAAGTTGCTTTGAGACAATGCTCCATTGTAAAAAGCGCTATATAAATAAATCTGACTTGACTTGACAAGTGGTACAACAATATAGCAATAACATATGCTTGAATCTCAGCAGTGCCATAGTCATCAATTTGTAGGAACCCAAAAGTACATTATTTTGACCTACTATGGATGGGAAATTCATTCCTGTCCTCCCTGTCAAACAGTAACACACCAGCCACATGCTGGCATCTATGAGGCGCTTTGTAAATAAGTATTTTTGAGAACTTTCTTTACTCTGTCAGATTGGAAGTAGTTGTGCAAGGGATTGGGTCTAGCTGCATAATACAAATTACATTTGCTTACATACCTACAGTTAGTCAGACATGCCAACTACAAAACCTTGATAGAAACACCATACCTTTCAAATAGGTAAGGTATTACTTAATGTATTTGGACATTTTAATACAGTCAAACCCCAGTATCTGATTTCCCACCATAACACATGAGGTATTTTAATCCCTTTCAGATTTTTACTCCTAAAAATAGATAGAAAGCAGAATTAAACACGAGACAAAACATTATACTTGGCCATTTATGTATTGATGAAATAGTTGCATAAATATTACATATCTGTGAGTGCCAAAAGTATGTGAACCTTTGCTTTCGGTATCTGGTGTGACCCCCTTGTGCACCAATAACTGGGACTAAACTTGCAGAAACTGTTGATCAGTCCTGCACAACAGGTTGGAGGATTTTAACCCATTTCTCTCTACAGCTTCAGCTCTGATATGTTGATGGATTGTGTCACATGAACTGCTTGCTTCAGGTCCTTCCACAACATTTCTATTGGGATTAAGGTCAGGATCCTGACATTCCAGAACATCATTAAATTTATTCTTCTTTAACCGTTTTTTGGTAGAACGACTTGCGTGGTTAGGGTTGTTTTCTTGCTGCATGATCAACAGTGTCTTGAGAGTCAGGTTACTGACTGATGTACTGGTGTACTAGTTTCCTTTAAGATTGGCTTGTATAATTCAGAATTCATTGTTGTATCAATGATAGCAAGTTGTCCTGGTCCCAGATGCAGCAAAACAGGCCCAAACCATGGTACTACATTTAAGCACATTTACAGCATTTAGCAGACGCCCTTATCCAGAGCGACTTACAATTGATATAATCTTACAATCCAAGCAATTGTGGGGTAAGGGTCTTGCTCAAGGACCCAACAGTGGCAGCTTGGCAGAGGTGGGATTTGAACCCTGGACCTTCTGTTCCAGAGTCCAGTACCTTAACCGCTAAGCTACCACAGTCCCACTACCATGTTACCCAGAGAAGGTTCTTGTGCTGGAATGCAGTGGTTTTCACTTTCCAGACATAACATTTTTCATTGGTCTCATCTGTCCACAATGCATTTTTTTAAATATCCTTCAGGCATGTCCACATGATCTTTAGCAGACTGCAGATGTGCAGCAATGTTGAGGACAGCAGTGTTTTTTTCATTGCAACCCTGCCCTGTTGATGATGAGCATCAACAACTTTTTTTCTGAGGTCTTCAGAAATCTTATTTGTTCAAGCCATGATATGTTTCCACAAACATGTGTTGTGAAGATCAGACTTTAATAAATCCCTGTTCTTTAAATACAACCCACTCACTCCTGATTTTCATCCCATTGACTGAAAGTCTGACACAACTTCAATTAACTGCTAATCCTAGCGCTTCACACACTCACAGATATGTAATATTGGTTCATTTTCCTCAATAAATGAATGACCAAGTATAAGCATTGTTTGTCTAGTTTGTTTAATCAGGTTGTCTTCGTCTACTTTTAGGACGTGTGTGAAAATCTGATGTTTTGAGTAATACTTATGCAGATTCAGTGTAGTGCTCGATGAGTTGCAAATTCAGTTGTTCTTAGTTGGAACTATCTGAATTTGTTTGTTTGGTTGAGTCTGTGGATACGGAAGGCTGAATGTACTTCCTTGTAAATGTTTCTTTCTATAGGTGTGACACACGTAAGGGCAACAGAGACAGAGGGAACATGTACAAGCGAGTACAAAAGTCTCCTGCGCCACTATACCAAGCAAGGATTTGAAGATGGCAGAATGAGGTAGGGATTAGACTATAAGAAATAATGCATATAGAGCTAATGTTATTTGAATATTCATTATTTGAGCAATTTCCTGGAAGTAGGTACATTCAGATAACAGAATTTGACTTTAATTTTGTAATACATTGGATGATTACCAGTAAGTGTTGGGAAGCAAGCCCCATCTGAGGGTATGGAGATGTGTTGAGGCTTGTTTTGTACAGAGCAGGGATGGGACAGGGGGTGGCTCCTCTCTAGCTGTACGATATGGTCAGTTGGCTAATTTGGAGCTCCTGTGCACTGTACCTCTCTGCCCAGCTTTAATCTACAAGTCACAAACACTTTTATTCACACACACACTTCATAATCATGCACTGGCTGTGTTAACATGAGCTTGTTGTAGAATATTTTAACTCTAATCTTAGAAGATCAATAAAGATGCTTAGTAAAGACAAAAAGCATGTTAGCATGCACAATAACACACATACGCGTGCTGTCAAAATTCATAAACATGACAAAACATGGTGTGTAGTGTGGCAGTAAGGACCTGATGCCTCTTAGTAACTATTATATACTGTATAGTCATTGACCAAAAACAATTCACCAAGATAGAAATGTCGGATTTCTGCAAAACTCAGTATGCTGTCCTGTCTCAGACAGATATGTAAATGATTACAGAGGTGGTCTGATTAGACACTGGGTCTTGCCACAAGAGGGTATAAAGTGCTTCCCCCCACTGCCTTATAAAAAGGCTCTCAGGGGCTACTTTTGGATAGTGTACCTCTTGGTGAGAGATTGTTAACTGCTAGTCATGCCTCTACGATGCACTCAAAGACATTTTCCCCAGCTGACAGACTTTGAGAAGGGGCACATTACTTGACTGAGAGAAGCATGATGGACGTGTCAACGAATTGCCCACCATCTAGGCCACATAGAGCAGTGGTTCTATGAGGGCACCCACACGGCAAACAGGCTCTGGACTGACCACAGACCACCAGAGCATCGTTTGATCCACCGACAAGCATGAACAGCTCCCACAGTTTCACTTTGCACCATCCAGACACAGGTGGCACCTTCACTACACACCCCTGTCTCTGCCGGGACCATTTCCAGGAGCTTAGCAGAAGGAAATTTGTTGTCACGGCACCCATTACGTGTCCTGCCATTAACAGCCAGAAACACCATCGATTTGGTTCGCAGTGGTGTCATGAATGAAAAACCTGGATGCAATGGACTGGAACTATATTGTCTTTAGCAACGAATCCAGGTTCTGTTTCGGATCAGACGACAGTCGGGTCACCCCTAGTAATGATAAAAGGGACACTAACAGCTGGCACGGTTTCCAACTGGCATTTTTCAGCAGGCTAATGCTCAACCAAGCACAGCAAGGCTTTCTCAGGAATGTCTCTGCCAATCGAGCACTTTTATCACCAATCCAGCGTTTATGGGACCAGCTAAGATGGCAGCTTCAGCAACCTATGAGTGTACTACAGGCCCAGTTGCAACATCTGTGGCCAAATGTCCACAGGACACCATGCAGAATCTGTATGCCTCCAATGCCCAACTATATCACATATTGTAACCACACTAGCAGTGAGTTAACAGGGTACTAGAGCCTCCTTTCAGTCGTACAATTTTCCCCAATATCCACTTGAGACCTCCTTACCCTCTTCGGAGCTCTGATTTTTTTATGCATAAAAACTGAGCACCGTCTTTGAACAGGAGGTATTTGGGTTTTTGTGAAATGCTCAAGAGTGTCTACAAATGAGGACTGAGTTAAGCAGATTGAAGTATGAGGTGTAGCAAACGCAAAACGTTATGGGGATGCAAGGTCTCAGGAGGTTAAACTCATCCTTTCGCTCTAATATTGTAATTTTTTCATCATTACATTCAAGCGTACAAAGTGGCACTCGATTCCAACAACTCCTTCTTGGCGAGTTATTTTTTTTGCCAATGAGTGTATTTTGCTTTTAGATGAAAACAAGTCATCCATTTCCACATTTAGTACCACATTTGATACATGCATTTTGTCTGGCTTTTGTGTGTTCAAACATCCTTCAAACAACCTTAATACAAGTATTAATTCCTGTATTAACATTACTTGTAGTGTATAACTAAAGATCAGTGTTAGTTATAGGAAACAGAGTAAAGCATTACCAGATAGTTACACAATCTAAATGTAAGAACAATGTATAAGTTCTTCCAAAAGAACTTCTTATTGTGTGAGCAGTTTCTACACATAACACAAAAATCATTTAAGACCCTCTCCTTACATGGTTTTTACTACCATCACATAAATAACATTTTGTACTGTTCTTAGCTCCTCCATGTTAAAGGCTTACATAACTTCAAATATAAACCAAACACTTCATTAAAGGAGTGAGACAAGTCTGGGAGAAAGACAGCAAGCACATGTTTCATGCAGACCCAAACCACCACAGAAATAACAGATTTCCTTAACAAAACAAAGACCAATAAGATACTTAAGCCACAACAGTGCTAAAAGCCAGCTGTCAGTCATCAATTAATATTTAATGCAATGACTTTTAGGATATTCCAAAGTGAACCAATGATTTGTTATGCAATATTATCCAGCGTGTGTGGTAACGATTATTTAAGGTACCACTGAACATAACAGCATTCTAGCAACATGCTAATAAAAGTCTGTTTGTCACAGGTAGACATGGGTGGAATTTCTGTAGTATTGAAGTAGTAGCATTGAATTCTCAGCTACTTTTTAAAAATCATTTTAGCCGATTCTGTCAAATACATTTCAGCTGGTAGACTTATGCAGAGTGTATGTATAAATAATAAACATGTAACATTTTGGCTCAGTCCCAATCCACATACAGCTGTGCTAAAGAATGTCGAATCGGCGCACTACTAATGGTGCTAATGTAGTAAGTAGCATGTAAAAAGTCTGAACTCCTGAATGAATGTGGCATCAGTGTGAAGACTGGACAAGGGCTCATATTCCTGCTGTTACAATAGTGCCAGGTGCTGGCAGACATGGCGGATGGATAACGGGAGCTTTGCATGCTCCACTGTGTGGATAAAGTCCTCCTGCTTGTGAGTAGGAGCAATCAGCGGCCAAGAGTTGTACAGAGGCACTCCCTGGCTTGCTGCCCTCATCTCTCGGCAGAGGGGTTGTGCGCGCAGCGGGGAATGTCGAGAAGCTTATTAGCTTTTTATAAATTAGCTTGCATTTCTCACAGGTACGATTTCAGTGTTATAGTCTTATTCTTTGAAATTAATTTAACAGTAGCCACATATAATGTAAATGTAAGTGTTATGGTGCTAAGCGAGCCCATTAGACCCGAACAGGAGAGAAAAGTACTCCCAGTCTGTGGAATACATGGTAGATAGAAATGACAATGAATTTTATATCTCAGATTGAATGGAAAGCCAGCCGCACCAGCAGGGATAAGGGAACCTAACCTCGGGAATGGCGAGCACCAAGGCTGGCGTGGGAAGGTGCCCCTCGGTGGAGGGATGTAAAAAGACAAGCCACTGAATGAAGACAATTTCAGGCACAACAGCAGGTATGGGAAAAGCAGTGTGGTGCTTTGGCAACAATAGACCTGCATGAACGCCTAAAGTACTAGCGAGAGAGCGAATAGATGGACAAAACTGTGTCACGCAAGCAGAGGAAGGAAACACCTATACAAATGCAGCCAGTCTGATGAGCAGGAAACAAGGAACAGATGTTTAGATTTCAGGCGAGACAACTTGTTTCCTTTGCTCAGTGGCGCTATATGGCATGGTGGATGGTTGCAGAACTCATGACATTGTAGATATACCGGCCTTTATTGTACTAAAACACAGTGAGAGCATATTCTGGAGATTAAGGGTTCCATAAGGATTAGATTTCTTTCCATAATTACTCATAATCTTTCTGCTTCAAATAGTAAAATATGGCAACTTAAGCCATCCAGAGTTGTGAACTGTATAAGCCTGTTTTGAGTTCAGGGGTACATTAAATGTCATGCAGCTGAATATGTAGCAGAGTGTTTTGCAGGCAGGAAATGGCATGGCAGGGGAAGGAAAAGGGCAGCTGAGGTTGGCTGTTATATAAACATCAAACAAGTGCTCACCCTTCTAAAACAAAAATGGCTGCAAGAGTGGCTACGCCCAAATGCCCTCCTCATCATCCTATTGGTTAAGATGGCAGGGGTTCAGCCAAGTGCAGCATGAGAAAGAAGATCCGGTTAGTGTGTGAACAGTTCCAGGTAGAAGTGAATGCGAAGTGCAGACCTAGGATCAGCCTGGCATGTTTGCACCGCTTTGTGTTAATAGCTCCGCGAAGAAAAAACACTGATCCTGGATCTGTACTTAGGCTCAACTTCTACCCATATGAATAAGAGAAAAACACTTGTAGGCTTGAGAAGTCATGATGAGTCTGCATTCGAGATGAGGTCAGTCTCATTTCATTTAGGCTGGTAAAAGGACAGAATGGGAAATTTACACCCATTTCAAGAGGGTGCACACTTCCAATTCAAATACCAACACGGATCAGACAAAAAAGAGGAAAGGAAGTTGACCCCAGCTCTCGCTTTGTAGCTGAACGTATGCTTCTATGAATGGATAACACTTTTATCAACGTCTTACACTGAGCCGTGTTAAAATGTATATCAGGTACTGAAGGAAAACAAGCTGATGGTAGTAGCAAAATAAGATCAAATCAAGAAACTGCGTTTGGAAGCTGGAGTGACCTGATCAGGTGATTTCGGAGGTTTGTGATTGGTCTGCTCGGGCATCGTTTTCAGGTGGCCGTCATCATAATTATCTGCCAAGAGCTTCATCCGATTCTGTGTCTGGAAGAAAACAAGAACCATAACTGGAAACTAATGATGGCAAACACAGATGATGCAATGGCCTTTGTCTGCCTCACATGGATCTTATTAAGCCTGAGATACAGATTAGACACAGATTGCTGGCCTGCAGAAATGGTGTTAAGGGAAGGATAACAAGCTGTCATTTAGTTTACTACACAGATCCTACAATGGTGCTGTTATACTCTGTGTGGTAAGGTTTTATAATGAACTGGAAGCCATTTGTAATTCTGCCCAACCATAAAAAGGCAGATTATACAGGCTGTAACACAAAAACAAATTTAAAAAAGTATGTATAAAATGGCAATATTGCCATTGTGATAATAAGTATAGACATATAATAAATAGTATGTGGCTGTAACTGTTCTTTATTAATACTAATTAATAATAAAACTGTTATATTTTACTCATGACACATATTTGACAACAATGCCAAGAACCTGAAACTGAATTCCATAACTGAAAGACTTCACCTCACCAGAGGTGGGACACAAATCAGGTTCAGCACTACGAACCAACGCTCCACCACTGAGCCAGTCTGGTTTGTATCCTGCATCTGGTGAGGTGAGGGGAGGTCTGTTGGTATGGACACATTCTGTACCTGTGTGCACTCCTCGAGGTCGGGGCTAAGTGGCCGACCATGGGTGCCCCACACGCTATAACTGTTGAGTTAACAATTTAAACAAAACTTCAGCAATCTGTACTTTGTCATCCCCAGGGATACATGAACTGTTGACTAGTGGTTCTTATTTTTGTCACCATGTTTAAAAAAGAGTGCTCCTGATGTTATTAACCCTTAGAGGTTAATCAAAATGTATTAAACTTCTAAAAACTGCAGACCTCTAAGGATAAAACTGATGTTAAGAGAAAGCAACATTTTCATGAGATAGTGGAAATTTTAAGTGATCGTTTACGTAGTTGTTTATGTCTCTAAATGCCCATCACTAGTGGAAATGGGAGGGTAAATAGGAGAAAGGTGAAGCACTGAAGTTAGGCAAAATTAGGCAGATTTGGCTCACACTGACAAAGTTAGCTTGCTATTGTGATGGTACCCTGAAAATTACATTTACCTAGTTGATGTGGACATGGCAGGAAACTTTAAAACGCATTAAAGTTGAGCTATATATCACTTTTACTGCTCAAGAGAAAACAGAACCCTCTTAAATGGAACCGAAATAAACAACTTGACCTTAAAAGCATGCACATGGACACACAGAGACACAGCCAGATCCCTATGACGCAGTCGGTACCTGCTGTTTGAGCTGCTGAACCAGACGGTCCTTCTCTCGTCGCAGCTGGGTCACTTCCTCTTGTGTCTTCTTCTTTTTAGATGCTGACAGCTCCAGCAGGGCAATGTTAGCATCTTTCTCACTGATGGCTGCCAACAGAGCCTCCTGTCTATAATGCAAATAGCCCCACAGATTTGAGTTACTTAAACGACAGTTATTAGGATACTTAATGTTGCACGATGCACTTGTATCTTTTCAGTATGGGGCCTCTGGTATGTAACCCCCGGACAGTACAGGGGACAGGCCTGAGCATTCCCTGGACGGGACGCCAGTCCATCGCAGGGTCCATAGGGGTGACTCTTGGAATGCCAAGGCATGATCCACTGACTTCTCTTTCTACAGTCAGCCTACATGTGACACCTCACCTGGCTGAAGACTGCAGTGGAGTCCTAGCATTTTAGACCACTATGCCACCCAAGAGCCCTGTATTTTCTGAGGTTTAATAAAGCATTTTGGATTGTATAATCACAGTTGTTTTCTCAGTTTTTATCACATCATCAGGTGTCCATCACAGAAATGTTAACTGATTACAGAACTGACATGCAAAACATGAAGTTATTTGAGGACATTTGTGGAGGGAGTTGAAAGTCCGTGTTGCCTCAAAACATCACTGCTCTAGAGGAGATCTGCATGGAGGAATGGGCCAAAATACCAGCTACAGTGTGTGCCAACCTGCTGAAGACATGCAGGAAATGTTTGACCTCTGTCATTGCCAAAAGGTTATGTTACAAAGTATTGAGGTGAACTTTTGTTATTGACCAAATACTTATTTTCCACCATGATTTACAATTAAATTCTTTAAAAATCCTACAATGTGATTTCCTGGATTTTTTTTCTCATTTTGTCTCTCATAGTTGAAGTGTACCTATGATGAAAATTACAGACGTCTATCATCTTTCTAAGTAGGAGAACTTGCACAATCAGTGGCTGACTAAATACTTTTTTCCCCACTGTACATGTACAGGCTGCTGTTGTAATTTAGTACGCACATCTCATATAACACATTTTATACAATGCATTCAGATAGTATTCAGACCCTTACATATTTTTCACATTTTGCTATGTTGCAGCCTTGTGCTAAAATAAAAAAATACTACTAATAAAGTTTCCTCCATCAATCTGCATTCAATACCCCATAATGACAAAGTGAAAACAGAATTTTACAAATTTTTGCAAATGTATTAAAAAAGAAAGAACCCTTTGCTATGACATTTGAAATTTAGCTCTGGGGGCCTCCCATTTCTCTTGATTATCTTTGAGATCAGAATGATGGAAAAAACTTGATTGAGAATTTGATTTTATGCACAAAGCCACAACAGATATGCATTCTGAGACCTTATATAGACAGGTGTGCATCTTTCCAACTCATGTCCAGTTACCTGAATTAAGCACAGGTGGACTCCAATCAAGGTGCAGAAACATCTCAAAGATGATCAAGAGAAATGGGAGGCTCCCAGAGCGACAGGTCTAGCATCATAGCAAAGGGTCTGAATACTTACGCACATTTGAAATTTTTGTTTTTTCATTTTAATAAATTTGAAAATATTTCTACAATTCTGTTTCTCATTATGGGGTATTCAGTGTAGAATGATGGGGTAAACCTGAACTTTTTTTTTTTGAGCACAAGGCCACAACATAACAAAAAGTGAAAAAGTGAAAGGATCTGAAGACTTTCTGAAGGCAGATAGATTCAGACATTCACCACAGCAAATATGACCTACAGGTGCACCTTACTGAGCTGGCTTCACATTGACTCATGTATTTTAGTGGCATATTGAGATGCCATAGAATATTACAAACCCTGTCAGGTATGTAGTTCTTAATGATTTAGATACACAAAAATGTCATTTGTTTGTATTTAAATTGCTTTATAAGATAAATTCATTGCCTAATGCGCTTTGAATGTGGCTCACCATTTGGCTGTTTATTAAGCTCATCAGTTGAGTGTCATTCGAGCCTTGGATCATACACATTGGGAAATGTGATGATGGCAGGCTGAGATTAATGTGCGTGACTCTGTAGGCATGTCCCATCTGTGTTTCTTTAATTGTCATGAGTATTTTGCATCACTACTGCCATTGTTGCAGTTTTGTTTTATATAGCAGCCTGACTTCCTATACAACAAGTCTCTGTGAGGCCTTACATCAGCAAAGCATCATGGTGGTGTGACTTACTTCATCTCCAGCACCTCCTCCAGATGTCTCCTCCTCTCAGCCCTCAGCGTGGTCAGATGGGCCTCCTTCTCGGCCAGGGACTGCTGTGTGGAGGACATCTTTGCTTTCATAGATTCAAGCTCCTGCTTTACCTTCTCCATTGCTCCGAGCAGTTCCTCCATCTGTGTAGCAGATCACCATTCGGTTAGCTCATTATGGTAGACTTGGATTTATGCAAAACAAACTACCAAATTAGGTTTCCCAATCAGGTGTCCCTGAGATCTCTGGGGTTTGTGGTGCCATTGCAAGGGGTTTGTGATTGAACACTGTGATCGAAAATACATTTCTTCTTCCCTCGCGGTTCAAGTCCCGCTTAATGTGGGGTCCGCTCGCCCACTACCATTTGATGCGACCGAGAATACTGTCCGTCTGTCGCCAGAGACCACACTCAAACCACGCCAATTTAGTGTAATCAATTAACCTAACATGCATGTCTTTGGACTGTGGGAGGTAACCGGAGTACCCGGAGTAAGCCCACGCAGACACGGGGAGGACATGCAGACTCCACACAGAAAGGACCCAGGCCACTCCACCCTGGAATTGAACCCAGGACCTTCTTGCTGTGAGGCAGCAATGCTACCCACTGAGCCACCGTGCCGCCCGATGGAAAATACATTTCTAAATTTAATTTTTAAATAATCACAACCATAAATTGTAACAATTTATTTTGACCTTTTGAGCAAAAACTAAATAAATGGTGAGATTATATGATATACAGTAGATTACCATTATATAAATATATCTAATATACAGAAAGTTGCATTTAAAAAGCCTCCTTTTTAAATCGTTCTACTTTCATTTCTAGGAGGTAAATACAGGAAACTAAAACTGAAGGGCTTTTATCAGGGGCATTTATAGACTAAGTGAGAAACATTTGCTTTTTTTTTTTTAACTGATCCAAATTCCCTAAGACGTTCCTCCTCGGTCAGAGTTGAGCACATTGTCTACTCCTTCCAAAGTTTTGAAAATTCTGTTAAGTTTCTTGCTTTTCATATGAGGACTTTAGATTTGTTGCCTGGTGTTAGTCATTTTGACAGCTCTCAGAATGGATTTGGAGCTTTGGAGTTTTACACAGTTACACAGATATTTAACACAGTTTATTCATATTTGTGATTAATGAGGTGTGATTTGAGAGACTCTGTCATTCATCTTGGGAAAATTAAGTTCTATGTGAAATTGTCAATTGTGTCACTGGTGTTACAGTTCTTGCTTGACTAATAGTGATCAGTTAAACTTTTATTGAGAATTAAAATAGATTCCAAATTGAACCTCTTTACCCTCCTCGGAGCTCTTATTTTTTTATGTATAAAAACTGAGCACCGTCTTGGAACAGGAGGTATTTTGTTTTTTGTGAAATGCTCAAGAGTGTCTACAAATGAGGACTGAGTTAAGCAGAATGAAGTATGAGGTGTAGCAAACCCAAAACGTCATGTCCTCATGTGGGGACGCGAGGTCTCAGGAGGTTAAGTGATTATGCAAATTTTTTCTTTTATTTTCACAATGTAGTT
Source organism: Ancistrus triradiatus (assembly GCA_025084515.1). Taxonomy (NCBI): domain Eukaryota; kingdom Metazoa; phylum Chordata; class Actinopteri; order Siluriformes; family Loricariidae; genus Ancistrus; species Ancistrus triradiatus. Next base: position 146,281 of record JAJAGP010001752.1, read on the forward strand.
CTTAAATGTGGCAGGCATATGAAGGTTAAGTGCTGCAGAAAGACAGAGAGGTGTTGTCGGAACATTTTGTCTTTATTTTCAGAATGCCCCAATTTCTAAACATTATGTAAATATGTCTTACATACAGAAAATTGCATTTAAAACGCCTTATTTTAAAATACTTCAAGTTCTATGAGGTAAATGCAGAAAACTAGCCAGAGCGACTTACAATTGGCACAATCTCACAATCCAAGCAATTGTGGGTTAAGGGACTTGCTTAAGGACCCAACAGTGGGAGCTTGACAGAGGTGGGATTTGAACCCTGGACCTTCTGCTCTATAGTCCAGTACCTTAACCGCTAGGCTACCACAGTTTAGCAATTCAAAACGAAAGTGGGCTTTACACTGTCATGGAAAAGAAATGAAGAATAAATTAAGTCTAAAGTATTTTTATTAATTGCATTAAGTTTGTTTGTGCTAACATAACTGATGCCTTTGCTTGTTCGATGAATAGCTTTGCATTAGTGGTCTAATATGTATATTTGGTAGGTTATAGTGGCTAGCCAGAATATGGGCTATCATTACCTTGCCCGCAGCGTGGCGGGCTTTCTTTTAAATATTTGCAGATGTCCATTACTCCATGAGAAAAACTGAAAACAACTGGCTCTGACTGACAGCGTTAGCCGCTCAAGCTTTTGGAAAGATGCTGAGGCATTATGGGAAATGTAGTGCCTGTAGTGAATTTGTGTGGCGTGTTCTGTAGTGCTGCTCAGCAATCCAGGACAAAACTGACTTTTTTCCACCATGATTTTAGTGGGACACAGCAGCATTTTACTGGAGCACGTGCCCCAGTAGGATGGGTCTGATGACGCCCCTGGCTTCAACTGACAAAAAGGTTGGTAACCCTTTATTTAGATAATCTCGTTGACACGGATAATGGTCATTATTTTTTATGTGCACTGCAAACACTCAGCTGGCCACAAAACGACGCACAGTTGCGCACCATTAGGAACAATTACCCAGGTATTTCCCACGAGGAATGGCACACACATCTGGATTCACTATCCATTATCTACCACTCCTGCAAACCACATACCAGGTCCTGAATAACAAAGCCTTACCCGAACTACTATAACATGTTTTTTTAAACCGACTTTGGCATTGCAACCAGAGCATACTCATTTATCAAACTGCATTATTAAGGTGTTAATAATGCATTCATTTGCTACAATGCCATTTGGGTTTTCTGGCCTTGCTAACATGGAAAATAAAATGTAGGTGTGATGTGTGTACACTGTATATAGCTAGTGGCTGTGTTCAGCGGGAGGCAATCTCAGGAGCAAAATTATTGGAACCACTGGTTTAAAGAGATTCTACTTAAACGTAATGGTTTTCATAGAAAATACTGATTCTCAAGGCCACACAGACCCACTGTATGTTTTTAGATTATAAATTAGTGGTAAATACCTTTCTGGGATGTTTTAAAAAATAGTCAGATGAACATAATTTTGAGGTTCATCCCACCCCCTTATTTAACTGTCACATGTCACATGCTCTTCAGTGCCATTAGCAGTCAAAAAGTACATTTGCTTAATTTAAGCTAAATTAATTTCTTTTATTCAGTATTATATTAGGTTCTCTATTTAAATAATTTTATATATTTGCACTATAACTGCCTACAAAAGATATCAATATATCTTTAAAACCTCTTGGATAAATGATTATGGTGAAATTAAGTGGGATTTTGTATCAATTTAATCAGATGAAAAGTAACTGGAAAAGTGAAATTTCATGTTCAGTTCCATCATTATGAATCAATCATTTTCAAATTATTAGAGATTAATGGCATGACGACTTTCTACCTGGAACCAATGCAAGCTAGACCATGATACTGGTTTGACTGCAATACTGGGGTATCAGACTGGAGTTTCTGGTTAAGGTACTGGACTATGGCCCAAGAGGTCCAGGGTTCAAATCCCTTCTCTGCCAAGCTGCCACTGTTTGGTCCTTGAGCAAAACCCTTAACCCACAATTACTTGGATTGTATGATTGTATCAATTGTAAGTCGTTCTGGATAAGGGTGTCTGCTAAATGCTGTAAATGTAAAATATAAATGGTTATGATACCAACGTTTTTCCATATTGTTCTCATTTCCTGTGAACTGAAGCATTTCATGCTGTGCAGCTTTTATTTTCCAGAACTGGTTTACTTTCACCTGTTTCTCCTGGTGAGTTCGTGCTGCCTCCTCCTGAGCCAGTACCAGGTCTCTCTCTGCCGTCATCTGCACACTCTCTCTCAGTGCTTCCTCCAGCTCCTCGATGCGCTCCGCCTTCTGCCTCAAAGACTCCTGGGATAGGCAGGGTGCATAACACAAGGTAAGAGAAGCACAGAACCTAATGTATATTGCAACAAAGCCAGGCTTTCCAAATGGCATCTTGCTGTCACCTACACCCTCTGCTTTCCTCATACCTGTGAATGACCTAAACTCTTATTTTATGTAGTGGATAATTGTAAGGTAATTGATGTTCATATACTTTTTTTTACTGTAGCCTTTAGCAAAGCCCTGCAGATAACAGATCAACAGGACCAGAAAGTCCCTATCATTTATATTTATATCAATATTATGGTTATGGTATCAGTAACAGTAGGCAGGGTGATTGAAACAATGGAAATTAGATCTGCACATTCACCATCCAAACAATTTTCCAGATTAAGATACATTCAGGTAGCAGGTATGCGTATAATTCCTCACTCGGTGTAGCAATGCAAGATTATACTTTCACACAAACATGCTTTTTGGAATTGGGGAAACTAAATGGGAACGCAGCCTCAAGATTCAAATGACTACACAACAGTTAAAGGTAATCTCTTCAGTGTAATGCACTTTATATAAGATCTGTTGTTGATGCTCATCAGGCTGGAATAGGTTACAAAACCATCTCTAAAGAGTTTGGACTCCACCAATCCACAGTCAGACCGATTGTGTACAAATGGAGGAATCACTATTACCCTCCCCAATAACGATCACTCTATCGGCAGTTCTCGAGGTCATAAAGGAAACCAGGGTAACTTCTAAGCAACTAAAGGCCTCTCTCATGTTGGCTAATGATAATGTTCAAGAATCCACCATCAGCAGAACACAGAACAACAATGCTGTGCATAGCAGGGGTGCAAGAAGAGAGGCACTACTTTCCAAAGACACTGCTGCACATTTGCTGTTTATTAAAGATCCCATGGACAAGCCAGAACCTTATTGAAAAAACATTTTGTGAATGACACCAAAATAGAATTTTATCGTTTAAATGAGAAGGAATGAAACGTGGTGGTAGTATCATAGTTTGGACCTGTTTTGCTGCATCTGGGCCAGGGACAGCTTTCCATCCTGGACAGAGCACTAAATTCTGAATTATACCAGCAAATTCTCGGAGACAGAATGACAGAATTTTGCAGTGACCCCCATTATCTTGCGATGCTCCTCAACGCCATTACTGGTCAAAATGTACATTTGCTTAATTTAAGAATAAATTTCAGTATTACATTAGGTTCTCTAAGTAAATGATTTCATATGTTGCACTATAGCTGCCTACAAAATATCCTTAAATGTTTAAAACATCTGGGACAACTGATTCTGATGAAACTAAGTGGGATTTTTTATAAACTTGATCAGTGATCTTAATAATGTGATCTTGTGCCAGTTTTTCTGCATCTGCGCCAGGACACTTTCCATCATTGACAAATCACTAAATTCTGAATTATACCAGCAAATTCTCAAGGAAAATGTCAGGACATTGATCCGTGAACTGAATCTTGAACTCTCTTTGCTCTCTTACCTGCTGTGGGCCATCACCGACATTACGCCCCTTGGCAGTCGGCTCCCTGTGTTTTCCAGACGGCTTCTTCACCTGTTCCTTCACCTGTCTGAGAAAGGAATGTTGACGGGTGTCCTTTGGTTAAAGAGTGATTCAATAATGACCAAATGAAGAAACAAATAGAGCAAAGGCCTGAATAGTATTATAGAGAACAGCATGCCATCATTTAGAAGCTAAACACTGCTTGTTTAGTCATTGCTATAGTAACTTCTGACCACCTCCAACATGTTGCCATTGGTCAAGTGAATGAAATTCTCAACCTTTAAAAGTTCCTCTGAACTGTAATAAACTTTTAAATGTGAATAAGTAATTAAGTATTTATATTAATTGTATATATGGCTTAGGAACATGATTACATTGTTAAATATACCTGAATATAATAAAATAGTAAATAATGTGCAATTTGAAATTGCCGTCATATCTGTCTGCCATCCCATGACGGCAGAGAGGCAAACAGATAACTAATTAATTCATCTGCGTTAGCCACAGGTACAAGCCAGTGGGATGTCAGCGAGAGGGATGTCAGTGTGATCTCACTCGTGACAAATGTGGAAGACGTGCTTTTGGGAATACAAATATTGCTTCAAGTGCTTTTCCAATGCAAATGTCTCTAATATATACAGTCGAATCCTGCTAATTGAATTCCTGCTATTATGTACAGTGGGGCAAAAAGTATTTAGTCAACGAGTGGAGGACAGAAGAACTTAAAGAAGAAGTTACAGGTCTGTGAGAGCCAGATTGCTTGTTTGTGGGTGACCAAATACTTATTTTCCACCATGATTTACAATTCAATTCTTTAAAAATCCTACAATGTGATTTCCTGGATTTTTTTTCTCATTTTGTCTCTCATAGTTGAAGTGTACCTATGATGAAAATTACAGACCTCCCTCATCTTTCTAAGTAGGAGAACTTGCACAATCAGTGGCTGACTAAATACTTTTTTGCCCCACTGTATCTGGTATATTAATACCTGAAGCCGCTATCTGAACAAGTACAAGAACTTTGAATTGAGAGAATCAAATCCAGCTCCAAATGAGTGGCTACCAGTGTAGTGTAGCTGAAGTTGTTAGCATTCTCACCTATCAAGTAAACTTTTATTTTATTCAGGTGTTCATTTTTTAGGTAATTGATGTTATGTTGTATTGTAGCATTTCATGCTAAAATAAGCGCACTGTTAAACTGAGATTTGCTCTTTTATTTAGGCACATAAACTTACAATAATGAACACGTGTTAGTACTGTGATACAAACGAGGTAAGGATTTTCCCATAGGAAATAATGGAAACAGGCTCCCACTATCTGAAGCATCACTAACCGAACCATTTTCCAGATTCAACTGTAAAAGTGATTATTTGCAAGGTAACATTTTAATACAGTCCAAAATAGTTTTCAATACCTTTGCTTTGTTAACATGATCCAGAGCATGATTTATTTTATTTTATTTTATTCTTACTTGACAATAAACAAGGTGCTCGAGTGGTGCAGCCATCTAATATGCTATCCCACAACCACGGGGGCCTGGGTTTGAGTTCCAGCAGTGCCTTCCAGCCAGATCAGGTCACATGCGGACATGATTGACTTTTGGAGAGGAGTCAGGTCGGGGGATCATCCCCTGGTGCTGCAACAGGGACTCCTACTGAGCCCTTAAATGGACTGGTGCTTACACCAGAGTGCTCATAACCCTGGCCAGGAAAATGTTGGGTTAAAAGTGAAAAAACCTCCTATGTATCAGTTTTTAGAAATGAATTACTCTGAAAATTGTCCACAAGTGTACACATGTATGCAGTCTATTTGAATGGTGTAATCCTTCTGTTAGCATGTAACTGGTGAGTTGTTGTTCAGACTGAAAGCTGTAGGAATGTACTGTACTTTATGTACTAACCTGGAAGCCACACTACATGCAGGATTCCAGATGACAAAGTGAAAAGAAGGGAGACAAGAGCAGAAGTCAGCAAGTGCACAATGGTTGAAAACTAAAGTCAGTATGGGGGAAAGCAGTCCAAAAACAGCAGTGCTATCAGATGAAAAATGACAGACAATTGTTGACGGTAACAATGTGCAATATAAAGCAGACCAACACATGGAAATGTTTTCCCGGTGACTCTGAGTTGACATTGACAAATAATCACGTTTATCATGAATGGCAATGGTGAATGAAATCAGATGCAGAAACAACTGACCTCTCGAGCTCACTGATTTTCCTGTCCTTGTCGTTCTTCTCGTTCTCCATCTGCCGCAGGATCTCCAGCAGTCGGTCGACTTCGGCCTGTGCCTTCCCAGACTCTTCTCTGTGTCTGGCAACATCGGCTTCCAGTGAAGAGATTCGTTTAGAGAGTTCAGAATTGGCCTGTGCTTCGACAGCTGCATTTTGAGCCTGCAAAATCAGCCAGATGTTGAACACATGGTTGTTCAAGCCATTATCTTCTTCTAACTCTCCATAGCTAGCAATACCATACCACCAATCATCTCTCTGTATCTGTACGTTCTGTTCCTCATACCTTCTTCAGCTGGCTCTCCAGTTTGGAACACTCTTCCCTCCTTTGTTCAAGGGCGATCTCTAAAGTTTTCAGTTTGGAGTCTTTCTTTAGCCCAGATGAGGCCAAGGACGATGCATGCTCTTTAAGGTCTAACAGGGAACTCTGAAATGCAAGTAAACATCACAGCACAAGAATAAATGAAGCAAATTAAGAGACTTTCTAGAACACTTGATTTGAAAAATTGTTACATCTACTGAGTAATGGACAGGAGTAGTTGAAGGAAAATTATTTTAAAGCTAAACATAAAGCCAGATACAGTGGCACATCGGTTCTCGACCACCTCAGAACTCGTCGAATTTGGTTCTCGACACATTTTGACCAGAAAAATTGTCTTAAACTTCAAGCTGCACGACTCGTTTCAGCCAAAACTCATTTCACAATTCATGATTCATGAGATCTTTGCTGTTTACAGTGTTTTTCTACAGTACACTATTCTTAGAGCAAATAAGTCTTCATGGGTCCTAAAAAGGTTAGTTATAAGAGCCAACTGAAAGGAAAGGAAGCCTGTGAATGCTCCAGAACACAGGCTGCAATTAACATTAGCATTTAGCATTAGCAGTTATGCTAGCACCGAGAGTTCTATGCTTATGCATGCATCATGTGTTATCCAGGACAGGTGCCATACCTCCCCATGACCCACCTAAAAAAGTCTCCACCCAACCCTCAAACCATTCACTACTAGTGATGTTATTACTCCTCACCTCTCGGTCTGACAGATCCCCCTGCAGCAAGCTCACTTTCTCCTTAAGCTCTTTCAGCTCTTTCTTACTGCTGTCCAGCTCCTCAGACTTCTCCCGTTCCTCTCGGTCCCTCTGCTCCTTCAGTCGCTCGATTATACGCTCCTGTAATGGGTGAGAAGCGAATTGAGATTTGGGCTGACTTGTTGAGTAAGACATAATGTTTGTACCTAGCTAAAAATATCATGTACGATATTTTATGATGGCTTAGTGTGCAAGGCTGTATCTCAAAAATATCTCAAGATCAGATCTTTAGATTTTATATTGTGGAAAATCCATAAATATGTGCTGAGTTTAAGATTGCACTACACTGCTGCCTCACTGTAACTTTGTTCAGACTTTAGGTGCCATGTATGACCTTCTCAGCCAACGAGTCCTCGAGGGTGCTGAGAACTGTGTCTGTGTTAGACGTGTCAGTCTGCAAAGACTTCACTCTTTCTCTCAGGCTGCTCATCTGCTTCTCTTTGTCCCTCAGTTGCTCCTGGAGATTCTCAATCTGAAGAATAATGCAAAAAATCACTGTCATGTACACTAAAATCAAAAATGGTAATTACAAGGTATGTACCCCATAACATCCGATCACATATACCTCTGTGGTCCAATTAGGTTATTATCCTTATTATTAATGTAATTAACCTTCTTAGGCCATCTATTACCTTGGCAGATACATTAGCTATTCTACAGTGGTGCTTGAAAGTTTGTGAACCCTTTAGAATTTTCTATATTTCTTCATAAATATGACCTAAAACATCATCAGATTTTCACACAAGCCCTAAAAGTAGATAAAGAAAACCCAGTTAAACAAATGAGACGAAAATATTAGACTTGGTCATTTATTTATTGAGGAAGATGATCCAATATTACATATTAGTCAGTGGCAAAAGTATGTGAACCTCTAGGATTAGCAGTTAATTTGAAGGTGAAATTAGAGTCTGGTGTTTTCAATCAATGGGATGACAATCAGGTGTGAGTGGGCACCCTGTTTTATTTAAAGAACAGCGATCTATCAAAATCTGCTCTTCACAACACGTTTGTGGAAGTGTATCAAGGTATGAACAAAGGAGATTTCTGAGGACCTCAGAAAAGAGTTGTTGATGCTCATCAGGCTGGAAAAGGTTACAAAACCATCTCTAAAGAGTTTGGACTCCACCAATCCACAGTCAGACAGATTGTGTACAAATGGAGGAAATTCAAAACCATTGTTACCCTCCTCAGGAGTGGTCGACCAACAAAGATCACTCCAAGAGCAAGGCGTGTAATAGCTGGTGAGGTCACAAAGGACCCCAGGGTAACTGAAGGCCTCTCTCACATTGGCTAATGCTAATGTTATGTGTCATCAGTCCACCATCGAAGAACACTGAACAACAATGGTGGTGTATGGCAGGTTTGCAAGGAGAAAGCCACTGCTCTCCAAAAATAAGACATTGCTGCTTCGTCTGCAGTTTGCTAAAGACACGTGGGACAAGCAGAAGCCTTGGAAGAATTTTTGAGGATGGATGAGACCACATCGAACTTTTTTGGTTTAAAAAAAAAGCGTTATGTTTGGAGAAAAGGAAAACACTGCATTCCAGCATAAACCGTTATCCCATCTGTGAAACATGGTGGTGGTAGTATGATGGTTTTGGGCCCTTTTTGTTGCAGCGGGGGCCAGGACAGCTTGCCTCATTGATGGAACAATGAATTCTGATTATTCAGAGCATTCTAAAGGAAAATAATCAGGACGACATCTGTCCATGAACTGAATCTCAAGAGAAGGTGGGTCATGCAGCAAGACAACGACTCTAAGCACACAAGTCGTTCTACCAAAGAATGTTTAAAGAAGAATAAAGTTAATGTTTTGGAATGGCCAAGTCAAAGTCCTGACCTTAATCCAATCGAAATGTTGTGGAAGGACCTGAAGCGAGCAGTTAATGTGAGGAAACCCACCAACATCTCAGAGCTGAAGCTGTTCTGTACGGAGGAAAGGGCTAAAATTCCTCCAAGCCGGTGTGCAGGACTGATCAACAGTTACAGGAAACGTTTAGCTGCAGTTATTGCTGCACAGAGGGGTCACAGCAGATACTGAAAGCAAATGGTCACATACTTTTGCCACTCACTAATATGTAATATTGGATCATTTTCCTCAATAAATACATGATCAAGTATTATTTTTTTTCTCATTTATTTAACTGGGTTCTCTTGATGTACGTTTAGGACTTGTGTGAAAATCTGATGATGTTTTAGGTCACATTTATGCAGAAATATAGACAATTCTAAAGGGTTCACAAACTTTCAAGCACCACTGTAGTCCAGCAGTTGTAATGATACATGTAACAGCACAGAAAGTGCAGAAAGATATATTAAAAACATAGTTTTATTAATATATGCGTCATCAGCATGAGCAAACTGAATGCTGAGCTCCTTATAAGCACAAAGATGATGATGAGCAGGTGTTGCCACTCAGATGAATTACGTGCGCTTTATCTGCACTCCACAGCACGAGAACTGTGCATGGATTGTGGAACAGTTGCGGATTAGGTTGTATTGCAGAATTAATTCTATTTGTTGCGGTAAGCTGATGCACTGCGTAGGAAGATACAAGCAAAGTGCAACACAGCGCACCAGAGATAAATGTACTTTTCAGTTTCTGAAATATCTGCTCGCTTCGTAAATACAACAGGAAATATGTTGCCTGTCACCTAAGACTCTCATTTAAAAGTTTCTCATTCCATAGTGTATGTGAAAGAGAGACAGCATATAAGGTTAGGAGGGGCTAAGTGAATCAACATGCTGCATGCAAATTTTACCCATATTAAATAGTAAAACATATCAGAAAATCAATATATGGCAGTCAATGTTGCTATTATATAAATGGTAAATATATTTATGGGAAACACTGCAGTATCTTGGCTATTTAGTCAATACCTGTAGACTAGGTATCCCAGATAGCTTTGTATCATTCTCTGATGGAAAGGATGTATCTACACGCTTGGCTTTGTTCATTTATGGAATGTGGGAATCTACTTCTATCTCTCCTTATAATTTGGCGTTTAAACGACTAGTGGAAAGCTATTAGATAAGACAGTCAGATTAACCTGTATCATCAAAAAGCAAAGATTAAATCACATTCCTGACCTTTTTCTGTAGCACATTTATTTTCCGCTCTTTGACATCCAGCATGTCTTTGAGATCATGGATTTCACCATTGAGAGTACTCTTCTCCTCTGACATGTCCTGGATCTGCTTGCTCTTTTTGTTCAGCAGCGTTTCCTTCTCCTCAAGACGCAACCTCAGCGCATCCACCTGAGAGAGGACACAGTTAATCAAACCGAGTCTGTTTGATGGACGTGGATCAATGGACGTGGTACTTACTTCCGTCTGTAAGATGGCAGCTCGCTGCTCTTTGGCAGTCAGGGATTCTTTGAGCACTTCGATGTGCTGTTTGCTATCAGAAAACTGATTGGTGAGGGTCTCCAGTTTGGTCTGCAGGCCGAGGAGCTGGGTGTCTTTTCTAGAGAGGTCTTGTTTCACTTGGTCCATCTGAATCAAACACATCGAAAGTCTTAGATCACTGAAACTAAGTAGATTTATTCCACAATATTTCTCAATGATTGGGCTGTAAAGATGATTAGTGGGTAAGTGGAGCTTCGATTTTGTTCCTGTGATGAGGTGAATCAGTTTGAATACAGGCTGTCCAAGACATATTGTGGAGCCTATAATTCACATTACTTTTACATTTTACAAGTAATCACCCTTAAGTGACTTGCACTTGAACTGAACAGCTGAAGGTTAAGGGCTCTAAGCGCCCAAGAGTTGGAGCTTGGGGGAGCCTGGAAATGTACTTACAACCTTCCAATTAGTAGTCCAGAGCCTTAAACACTGAGCTACCACTGAACCATAGCAATGCTCAGTTAAAAAAACACATTAACCACATTTTCAAGTAGGACAATTGCTTTTGAATTAACTACTTTATGGATCAAGTAACAGGGTACAACAGGGTATCTGCAGGGTACAAACTCAAATGACATACATCTGAGGATTTTTGAACCATTAACAAGTCAATTACATTTGAGACTTTACAAAAACACTTCTGGTTCATTTGGAATGGTGTCCAAACTTTTGCAGACGGCAAATTTTTTCCAAATATGTTTTAAAATCATGACAAAAATACATCATATTAGTTTACCAGGGGGTGCCTGTAATTTAATTTTTACAAGTGCCCTACAATTTTTTTATAAATATTTAATCCCTAACCCACTATTATAATAAGCTGATTAGTGAATAGTGGAAGTAGATCATGTTCTAAATGACTTTTTATGAGAAATAATTTAAATAAGACCCCAAAATCCAAAAATAAATGGACAGTATGGTTCCACTGTAATTAATAGCAGATTAATTGTGTCATTATAATTAACATAAAGCAACAGTCAGAGATGCTAGCCCACCACTTTTGAGACCTGGGACTGAGTCCCTTTGGGCTGGGTTGGGCTACACTTGCAAGAAAGATTGGCTGTATCTGGGGAAGAAGGTTGGTCAGGAGATTGGTTAAGGGATCATCCCCAGGAGCTGCAACAGTAGCCCCTGGTGGCCTGTCTAGGGCATGGTTATGCCCTGTGTTGTCCCGCAATCAGAGAAAAAGCAGACATAAATATGTGAAAAAAGAGAAATCGGATAATAGCTTTTATAGATTTAACTCCAATATTTATAAACTTATTTTTGGCAGCCTTTAGCTTCATGCCTGTAACGGAGATTTAATGGAATTGAAGTTGTTGTAAAATATTGTATAACTAAACTAGTAAAACTGTTTTACTTTAAAAGTAGCTTCTGTTGAGAAGGTGTGATTTAATTCTTTAATTCTTCCTCGTTTCTGTTGCAACAGGCAAAAATTTTATTGAGAGGCAAAAACAAGAATTCTTGAGAGGAACCAAGCTTAATTGGGTGATCTCTCCTCCCCTGAGTGAGACTGGACAATTGGAACCCATGACCAAAACCATGAACAATTCAAGCTTAAAGGATTTGTTTTGGATGCTTCTCAGAGGCATTTTGGGCAAAGCACAAACCAGTAAAGCAAAACAGAAGCTTAAACTACCTTATTTTTCATAAACTTGGTGTGGTTGCGGTAGACTTCCATTTGCTTGACCTCTTCTTGCCGCTCTTCACAGGTCAGCATGTTACTGGAGCGCAGCATCATGACCTGGTCCTCGAGCTCCCTCAATCCTCGCTCCAGAGAGCTGATCTGAGAGTCCTATGAACGCAAATAAGAACGTCACTGGAAATCAAGCATTTGGATCATGGATAGTGCAATACCTGGTAAAAGCTTACCAAAGTTTACCAGTTTTAAATTTGAACTCCATACAAAATCTTCATAATAGGTTCAGTTGGGTTCAGGAACAATCCAAGATCTTTTAACTGTAACTGTTATATGTTTTTTCATTTAAAGCAAGTCTTATATAAAACCAAATATTTAAGGAATACATCAGGATTTATCAACCTAGTCTCTATCCATCACTTCTGTACATTGTGCATTTACCAAATACGATCATTTCAGCCCATTACCCTGTACTGTGATACAGACAAAATAAACAATCGATTTAACCTGGAAGCCCATTTGCAGTTGTTAGGCCACACTCATTGCTCTGCATTCTGCTATGAGGATGACAGGTTTACAGCTTAAAAAATTCGCCCCACCTCAAATTTTATCCTTTGGAGATGCACAAAAGATCGTAGGAGTCAGAGCAGAACAAAACAACCAAATAAAGCAAAGGCGATTTTTCTAATTAAGGCAAATTTGACACAGATATCACCTAGCCATCAGTGGCCATCAGTGACATTGCAATCCCTTCCACTTCACATTTACAGCATTTGACAGACCCCCTTATCCAGAGATTCGTACAACTTGATCAAATCTTACTCTGTACAGTCCAAGCAGTTGTGGGACTGTGGTATTTTAGTGGTTAAGATTCTGGACTATGGACCAGAAGGTCCAGGGTTCAAATCCCACCTCTGCCAAGCTGCCACTGTTGGGCCCTTGAACAAGGCCCATAATTCACAATTGCTTGGATTGTAAGACTGTATAAGTTGTAAGCCTCTCTGGATAAGGGCGTCTGCTAAATGATTAAATGTAAATGTAAGCAGTCTTGCTCAAGAGCTCATCGGTGTTAGTGGCTTGACACCCTGGGCCTTCTGGTCAAATTGCTGCACCACCACAGGTCCATTAAATGTTGCACCTAACCATTAGGCTGCATGATGCAATCCGTGCAATAGTCTTGATATTAATAGTGTGTCTCTTTACACAATGCAGGGCGGTATAGCACAAGTATTGTTGTGCAACACAGATACCCTAATGATGTACTTGTTACAACACAACATACTTTGTGCTCAAGTGCCACAGAGATCTAGCCCACTACCTACAGTCGAGACACATGCTGTTTGCCCCCCAGACAGCTGTACATCTTATGTTGTGCTTAATACAACTTCCTGCATCATAGTTTGCACTGTTATGTCTCTCATTACACCATGGCTAATGTACACTATATGGACAAAAGTATTGGGACAAACCTCTTAATTATTTAATTCCAGTGTTTCATTCAGTCTCATTGCCACAGGTGTATAAAATCAAGTAGCAAGACATGCAGGATGAGTTTACAAACATTTGTGAAAGAATGGGTTGTTCTAAAGAGTTCACTGAATTTGAGAGTGGAACAGTAATAGGATGGCATTGTTGCAGTTCATGAAATTTTTTCCCTCCTAGATATTCTATGCCTGAGCTCTTAGTTCCAGTGAAGGCAAATCTTAATGCTCCAGCAAACCAAGAGATATTAAACAATTGTATGATTCCAACTTTGTGGGAACAGTATAATGAAGGCCCTTTTCTGTTCCAGCATGTGTGCCCCAGTGCACAAAGCAAAGTCCATAAAGGCATGATTTGGAGAGTTTGGTGTGGAAGAACTTGATGTCAGGGCCTGCACAAAGCCTTGACATCAACCCCATCGGACACCATTGTGATTAACTAGAGAAGAGAATGTGAGAGAATGTTATAGCTGCAAAAGGGGGAACCAACTATATTTTAATGCCTATGGATTTAGAATGGAATGTCCTTCAAGATCCTCTAGGTGTAATGTGTAGATGTCCCAATACTTTTGTTCATATAGTGTATCTGGAAAGTAATATACTGTATGGGTTAAGTAGGTTAACTCCCTTAATAATAAGAATAATAACCTTATCTGACCATTCTCTGCATACCTGTCCCGGGAGATGTAGTGAAATAAATATTGTGGTAGTCAAACATTTTACAGATGTGGTAGACAGAGATCAGGCTGAAGTATCTAACACTGTCAAAAACAGACATATGCTGTACCTTCATTTCAATGACAGTTTGCAGTGCTTTGGTTTTTGTAGACTCTGGTGTTCCTTCGAGGCGCCGATGCAGCTCCTAGAATAAGAAGCACATGCCTGGCACTTTGTTCACACCACTGCCAGAAATAGAGCTTTCAGATGTGTCATCAAACCTTCGAGGGGAGGGGGTGAGTGTAACCGTGTCTGTTTTTTGAATTTGGCTCAGCTCAAACCTTATGAACAGTAAGCTAAGAACAGTAAGGTAAGCTCTTGCAATCTATTTCCAAGAGTGCATTGTAATAACAAAGGGTACCACCTTACACTTTTCATCATCTTTTGCTCTTGCTGTTCATAATTACCTGAACATTTTACAAGAATATGAAAACAACAGGAATCTACAGGTTGCTCACTTCTCGCAAAGCCACCATTTCTTTATCGCGCTGCTCCAGCAGGTTCTCCAGGTGATGCGCATGCATCTCCACGTCAGCCAGGCGACAAGTCAGCTCGTGGTCCTCCTCACTGGATTTGCTCGATGGCCCTTTGCTGTGCAGCATCTCCAGCAGCTTTTTGACGGACTCGTCGCGGGCGGCCAGCGTTTGACGCTGCGTCTCCAACCTCAGCTCCATTTCCTGGAGGGTACGGCGGAGAAGGATGAGCTCACGAGCTTGCCTCTCCTGCTCTTCTCCTGGCTCGAGGGCCAGCGGCTCCCCTGGCGGCTGCAGCAACTGGTTCAGGTCGCGCTGGATGCGCAGCTCGGCCTGCAAAGCCTGCACTGTGGTCTGCAAGTGCTGAATTGGGGGAGACAGGAGGAGAAAATGGTAAATAGCAGGGATTAAGATTATGGGTGTGAGACTCATGATGATGGGTTCATTTCATTTTATTGATAGTAGTACTATCAGAGGTACTAGAAATGGAATACAGGTAGTTCTCGATTTAAGATGGGGATACATTCCGACAAATCCATTGTAAGTTGAATTTTACGTAAACCGAGGAGTTTAATATATACAGTGGAACCTCGGTTCATGTCGTTCATTCGTTCCAGAAGGCTTGTCAAGAACCGAAAAGGACAAGTACCAAGCACATTTTTCCCATAAGGAATGATTAATAATTAATCCGTTCCAAACCCCCAGAAAATCCACACTGGATAAGGCATTATATGCAGTAATGGAGTTGTATTGTACAGGTGCACCCTGATTTACTCCCTGATGTTCCGACAAATCCATCATAAGTTAAGTAACATGAACTGGGGAGTTCATGCCACCTTAAATAACTGCAGTTACATTATGGTGCCTGTAGATGGAGATTCTGCCTCTTGATAAGTAATGATAAGTTAATGTTTAAAACACTTATATTAACCTACAGTTAACATAATGTTAGCCAAAATCAGTAACACAACGCTTATGTTATAATAAAGTGTTGAAATTTTTCATGTATTTAGTGAGTAATGGATTGAAAATGGAAAACACTTAGTTATTGGTTAACTGATTGCACCCTGTGTTCTGGAGCATTCAATTCCTGTTTTGTTTTCGGTTTTCTCTAATAAAGTAACCTTTTTAGGACCCTTGTTCTTCTTCTTCTTCTTTCGGCTTCTCCCTTTATCAGGGGTCGCCACAGCGAGTTAAACGTTTCCACCTCACCCTGTCCTCCACGTCCTCTACTGTCACCCCAACTCCCTGCATATCTTCATTTACCACAACCAAATAACTCCTCTTTGGTCTTCCTCTCCGTCTCTTGCCTGGCAGCTCCATCGCCAACATCCTCCTACCAATATATCCACTATCCC